>CAUYQV010069480.1:0-29237 GCA_963574575.1 Galagoides demidoff
GGGACTGCAAACTAATACAACCTTTTTGGAAGGAAGTATGGAGAACCCTCAAAGAACTCCAGCTAGACCTCCCATTTGATCCTGCAATCCCATTACTGGGCATCTACCCAGAAGGAAAAAAATCCTTTTATCATAACGACACTTGCCCTAGACTGTGTATCAAAGCTCAATTTACAATCACCAAAATGTGGAAACAGTCTAAATACCCACCAACCCAGGAATGGATTAACATCCTGTGGTATCTGTATACCATGGAATACTATTCAGCCATTAAAAAATAGAGACTTTACAGCCTCTGTATTAACCTGGATGGAAGTGGAACAAATTATTTGTAGCATCACAAGAATGGAGAAGCATGAACCCTATGTACTCAACTTTGATATGAGGACAATAAATGACAATTAATGACATGGGGGGGGAAAGAAGAGCAGAGAGAGGGAAGGAGGGAGAGGGTGGGGTCTCGGTGTGTGCTACACCTTTTGGGGGCAAGACATGATTGTAAGAGGGACTTTACCTAACAAATAGAATCAGTGTAACCTGGTTTCTTGTACCCTCAATGAATCCCCAACAATAAAAAAAAAGGGGGGGGAATTAAAAAAAAAGCTCTAAGTTGATCAGCAAAAAAAAAAAAAAAAAAAAAAAAAAAGAAGAAGAAGAAGAAAGTAGGGAGAAGGCCAGGCATTGAGGCTCACATTTGTAATTCCAGTGCTTTGGGAGGCTGAGACAAGAACGCTTGAGACCAGGAGTTCAAGACCAACCTGGGAAACATGGCAAGACCCTATCTCTACAAAAAATATAAAAATTAGCAAGCATGGTTCTGTGTACCTGCAGTCCCAGCCAGTCAAGAGGCTGAAGCAAGAGGATTGCTTAAGCCTAGAAGCCTGAGGATGCAATGAGCTATGATGACACCTCTGTACTCTAGCTTGGGTGACAGAGTGAGACCTTGTCTCAAAAACAACAAAAAAATGGTGCTGGCATACTGCTCATACTTACTCAAACCGTTGGGATCCTTTGTGGGGGAGATGACTAGGGAAGCAGTGTCTATTGTAGAGGCAACCTGTCCTACCTCCTGTGGCCTCCCAAAGGCTCAGCAGAATCTTCAAACCATGTGGCAGACTTTGAAACGAACAATCAAGATTCTTAAGTTGAAAAAATTACCAAGTTCTCATTTTGCAGACTACACAAAGCGAAGCTTGATGAGAACCTGGCTGGACAGGATCCGTAGCAACCTAGGACATCTACATAGGGATACAAAGCACAGCACCATTTTGTGGTGGGGGCTGCTTTGCTGAGCACACAGGGGCCCCTAATCAAACTCAAGGCCTGGGCTCATCCCACACAGGCCCTCGGCCAAAGAAGTCAAGCATGACTGGGCCAGTGCAGCCCGGCTGCCACCCCTGCTGTGAGTGGACTAATAAGGTATCTGTCTTTTAGTGACTGGACCTTCTACTTAGCATAATGTCCCCAGGCTCATCCATGTTGTCCCATGTGACAGAACTCCCTTCCTTTTTAATGCTTAGTAACATTCCACCCTGTCTTGATTACTGTAAATTGGAAAGTATGAGTCCTCCATGTTTTTTCTTTTCTAAGAATGTTTGGGTCCTGGGGCCACCTTATAATTGCCCCTGCTCCGGGAACTGCAGGAGCTGCAGAGGCTCAGCTCCCAGTTGAGCAGAACAAAGATGCTCAAGCCTTGACCTTCTTTCTGATCCCATCAGTGGAGGTCAGAGCCCTCATGATGGCAGGTGTTCCCACACTGTGTGCTCCCTCTCACGGGCTGCCCATATGAGCTCAAGGAGCCAGGGTTTTGAGTGTGGACTGACAGCTCAGGGCTCAAACTCCTGGCAGACTATGATCCAAGAGATTGTAAGTAATACAGAAAGCTAAAATTAGGGCCTTGGAGGCTGTTGGCATAAATGATCTTTCCTATCTAAGTGGAGGGTGTGCTGGTCAGCAGGAGGCCTGCCCTGGGGAGCCAGGGGTCCCTAGGTGCAGCAAATCTTGGGCAGGGAGGTTGGCTTCAAGCAGTAATCAAGAGTCCTCAGGGAAGACTTAGTCCTTGGCCACTGTGCCCCAGGCAGGGAGCTCTCAGAAGCCCTAACAGAGGGGCAAGGAGTCATGGGAGAAGCTGGCACTGAGGAAATGGGCCTGACTAGAGGGGATTGACCATTAGCTCAAGATGGTACATGGTGTGCTGGGCACTGCCTGGCACCCCACCTGTCCTCTCATTATTACAATAATGATACTTTCATATCACCCCCATTCTCATTCAGCAGAGAAAGCCAGCTCTGGGCCTCTGAGAGTTCCCACACAGAGCTAGGATCTGAACCTAGGTGAGACGAGCTTCAGAGTCCACATTCTTTCTCCCCCCTACCAAAAAGCTCCACTGCCAGCAGCTAAGCAAGTGGTATATGCCCTGAAGGTGGTTTCTTTGCAAGGCCTGGGCAGTCTGAGTCTCACCCGGGGGGTCTGTGAAAGACCCAAGGTTTAGGAGTTAACCACACATCAACTGCACAGCTGCTCCTGGGGTCTGCTTGTTGGGCCCCCTCTGAAGACACAGACATTGGACACTCCAGTCTGTCACTGAGCCTCGAGAAGGGAACAGGAAAATGCCACTGCCAAGCCTACAGGTGGGATTTTAGGGAGAAACACACTGCTGTCAAGTACACAGTGGGAAGTGTTTGTTACCAAACAGCTGTTTGAAAGTGGTAAATGCTTGCCAGTTAACAGTGCCACATTAGTCAGTGAAAACACGGAATTGTGTCCCCCAGATATGTGGCTGAGCTGCTACCAGCAGAACTGACACCCCATGCCAGGACAGAACAGTGCCCAGCCCCCAAGACGGCAGGAAGGTCTTAATTCAGACTCTCAATGCAGCTAGGGGTTAAGCTGACATTCAAGCTGGTGCTCAGCAAAGGTCTCTGGAAAGACTGAAGCAAACACTGGAGCCAGTGTGAGCCACCAAAGGGCACAGCCAGGGTCTAGGGTGTGCTCAGCAGCCTGGAGACCACCTACGGCATGCCTGGCACCGGCACAGAGCTGCGTCACAGAAGCAAGGCTGTGGGGAGAAAGAAAGAGTCTTAAGGGTCCATCTTAGCATCAAGACCAGCGCTCCATCTCTAAAATCCAAAAAATGCAACCCAGGAACACAGCTAACCCAGGAGCCAGCAGAAAATGAGTGTGACAGCCGTGGCAAGTTGTTTGGAAATAGTGGTTGTCAATTCGTGTAGACAGCCCAAGGCAACTTCCACCCCATTGACCATTACAGTGACCAAAATGACCTGGGGGGATACTCATGGAAAGGGCAAAATGGCAAACCATGAGTGTGGGCACTCGTAGCAGCATGTGTGAGATTCTGGTACAAAAGGGAAGTCAGCCCTGTGTGACCCTGAGCCTAGGTTCCCAGATGTGCAGTGGAGGGGACATGGTGTCCAGCTCTGGGACCAGAAGTACCTGATGCTCCGACAGCACAGTGATGCATGGACACAGGAACTGAGAGAAAACACGGGCCAAGCAGCCCAAATCCGAATATCCAAAATCCATATTGCTCCAAAAATCTGAAACTTTTTGAGCACTGACATGACGGATTTGTAATTTTTGGCTTGGGAATGCTTGCTTGGTAAGTGTAATGCAAATAATCCAACAGAAAAAACAAAGTCCAGGCTCAGTGTCCGTAGTTCAGTGGTTAGGGCACCAGGCACATACATGGGGGCTGGTGGGTTTGAACATGGCCTGGGCCTGCTAAGCAACGATGACAACTGAAATGAAAAAAAAAATAGCCGGGCACTGTGGTAGATACCTGTAGTCCCAGCTACTTGGGAGTCTGAGGCAAGAGAATCACTTAAGCCCAAGAGTTGGAGGTTGCTGTGAGCTGTGATGTCACAGCACTCTACCAAGGGCAACAAATGAGACTCTGTCTCAAAAATAAATAAATAAATAATTAAATAAAAAGAAAAAAAATTCCAAATCTGAAACACTTCTGATCCCAAGCATTTCATATAAAGGATACTCAACCTGTACCAGACACGAGATAGTTTTGTTCTAGGGTGGCAGAACTGTGCTTATCCTTCTCACAACTTTGCTTTAATTTTGACATTATTACTGTTTTCTACTTTTAAGAAATGATCAAGAGAGGGGACAGGCTGTAATAACAGCATTCTGTGCCTGCACTGGCTCCTTCAAGCTCAAAAGAAAGCCATTTAGTGGAGGAGCAGAAGCCGGGTGGCTAGGGCCAGCATAGTGATGTGACTCTCCTCCCCCAGTCCTGCACCTTCCCCTTCTACCTCCCTTTCAAGGTGCTGACCTCTAACAAACATTTTGCACTCCAAATTCTTCTTAGGACATGCTCCTGGAGGACACCCTACAAAAGTGCGGGGTGGGGGAAAGGGCCTAAGCTTTGGAGCTCCGCACTGCGAAGCAGCAGGTGCTGGTCAGAGCTGACTGTGCTGGAGGGGGACTGCATGGCTACTCGGGAAGTGTCTAAACACCCACAGTAGGGAAGGACAGGACAATGTTACTAGGACTCCCCACACCCCCTGCAACTGAGACATGTGAATGCTCTTGCAGTGGACTCTGTGCTCTCAAAAGAAGGTAAGGGGAAAAGCTCCCAAGGCAATGGTGGGCCTGAGGTGACAGGTTATGTGTCAGCTGTTGCCCCACAGGCCTGAAGACTCTTCAGTAGTGAGGACATATGCTGGTAAGAGTTTATTAAAACCCAGGTCTGCCTGGGTGCACAGAGGTAAAGTCCACAGGCTGGGCACTGAGGGTACCAGTTTATGGTGTGATGTCAGCAGCAGGAACAGACAGGGTCACCAGGGAAACCAGAGCTGGCCATCATCTACCAGCACATACCTTACTTCAAACTAAAGACCAAGCCCTTGCCAAGATCTCTTCCCTCCCCAGGACTGCTCCACCCGCTATATGTGCTCCAGGAAATCAACCAAGCCACCTGAGTGTGCCAGTCACTGCAGACACAGGCACTCACATTCTTGTGAAGTAACAACATACTGCACACAGCCAGTACTGACCTAGGGACCACCTCTCATGCCCACTTCCTTTCCTGGTTTTTCAAACATTCTACAGAGAAGGTTGAGGAAGAGGGACCAGCAGAGAACCTCTGGGAGGGGGACCTGACTCTCACAGCCAGACCACAATGGCTACCCCTGCTCACCCTGCCCCCAGTCTCGGGCACTCAGACACCAACACTTACCCAGGATGGCCACTCCAGCCTGCTACCACCCTCACCTCACTCCCCGCAAATCTCAGCATAAAAGGCGTCTTCACAGAGCCATAGCAGTACCGTCATACCTCTGGGCATCCTGTTATTTTCTCTGTAGTTACTGATCATAATGAGACCTGCTTTGTTTGCTCATTTGTATGTTTTAAAATCTGCTCACCCCTCCAAATGCAGCTCCATGGGGCAGGCACCACAACCAGGACACTGTGACTCCAATATCTAGGTGAGCAGAGTGACTCCACATTTGAGGCCCTACCCAGGGCATACTCTCTCCACAAGTCCTGAATGCCAGCAGAGAGGTGTGCCTGGGAAGCCCCTAGAAGCGCTTCAGCCTGGGGCACAGCTGTTAGGAATCGCTTTATCATCTGCTTTCCAAAAAGAGCTGGAGGAGTCTAGTCTGTCAGCACCCAACCCCCATGAAGCAGAGGCTGTGAAGTGGGTACTGGCAGCTGCACCAGAGAGAAGAGCCCAGGGGAAGGGTATGGCAGGAGGCCTCTGCAAGATGCAGCCAGAGGCATGGGGGCTGGGATAAGTGAGGCTGGGAGAGAGAACGGGCAGTGTGCCTGCTGGGTGCTGAGACCATGGCTGACCTGTAGGGACAGGGAGCCCAATCATGGAATGTGAGTTGCCATGTGGCCCTAACAGGGAAAAGCAGTCGAGCCTGGGGGGCCTGGAACTTCCCTCCACCCCTGGCTGCCACCCAGGCCCTGGACCCCTCCCTGGGCCGGGCCTTCCTCTTCCAGCTGTCCTCGCCACCCCTCCCATGAGCTGCTACCATGGAACTCGATCTGTCTTGGCTCTGCCCACCAACCTTCAAAGATGCCTGCCTGCCTGCCGTGGGAAGATCCAAGCCCTTTCCCTGGCTGCGTGGCAGTGGTCCCACTCACCCGGTGGGTCTTGCTGTAGGTATAGAGGAAGGCCAGCCGGTAGAGACTCTTGTAGTGCTGCGGGAAGCGGCTCAGGCACAGGTGGAAGGAGGCGATGCACTGCTCAGTGAGGAACTGCCGCTGTTCCTCAGCGCCCGCTGGCAGGCCCTGGGGAAAGGCCACTGGCTCCCCCAGGGGGTCCCCTCTCTTCCTTCCATCCCAGAAGGCAGGTACAGGTGCTGGAGGCTTGAGGGGGATGCAAGCAGTGGCTAGGGCATCTGCAGCAGGCTTCTGACCACCCTGTTCTGTAGCCCGGAAGCCTTCAGCACTCTCCAAGGACTCCTCAGATTTTCCTGCAGTTGAGAAGGAAAACACAGTCATCCTGGCCCTGCAGTGGTCCACCGCCAGGTGCTGTGGCAAGTTGACCAGAACAGCTGGATTGGTACCCCTGCTGGATGGTTGCCGGACAGCAGGAGGCGCAGAGTTCAGGACCAGCTCTGCCCCAATGAGGCCTCTCACTCTGGGAAGCAGGATGACCCAGCTGGCACGTGGCACAGGGGCCCAGAGGCCAGAGTGAAGGTGATGAGATGGCTCTGGGTCTACCCCTCTGAATGTTAGTTAGCACAGGTTGTCCTGCCTCTGGGGCTGGTGTACAGGGAAGCAACCCACAAAGGACAGGTCATCACCACCCCATCAAAAAAAAAAAAAAAAGAACAGCCAGGAAGGGCTCACCAAATACAAATACCCACCTGCACCTGCCCCCACTCAGTGCCCCAGCCCATAGCCTGCCTGCTGTCCCTCTCCAGGGACACTGCTGCTGGGCATGTGAGCTGTGTGCTCACATCCGGGCCCTCCTTCACACACCCGGCACCTGGACACCAGGGACCGTGGAGCTGGGCAGCACCAGAGAGCCCAGGCTGAGTGGCAGGCGCTGCTGGGCTGGCTCTAGGATGATGACAGCAGGCTGGGGGACCTCGAGCCAGGCCCTGAGGTGCAGGTTCCTTGGCTGTCTGGCCTGGGAGAGAGGGATGGGAGGAAGGGGTAAAGACCATGGTTTCTTAGGTGCCCAGTTTGGCACAACTTGCACAGCCTACCTGAAGCAGGCCAGAGAAGTACTACCAGTGCTTTAAATTTTTTTTTTTTTTTATGTTTTTAGAGATAAAGTCTCTCTCTGTTGTCCAGGCTGCAGTATAGTGGTGATCACAGTTAATTATAACCTTGAACTCTTGGATTTAAGGATCCTCCTGTTTCAGCCTCCTGAGTAGCTATGAGTCTAAGTGTGCATCGTTACACCTGGCTCATTTTTCTATTTTTTTTTTTTTTTTTGTAGAGATGGGGTCTCACTACGTTGCCCAGGCTGGTCTCCAACTCCTGGCCTCAAGGGATCTTCTCCTTAGCCTCCCAAAGTGCTAGGATTATAGCTGTGAATCATCACGCCTGCCATACCAACTCCCAGGGCAGTCTGCTAACCCTGCTTCCTGACTACCCTCTCCCTATTGCAGGAGTGGCCTCAAAACAGCCAGAGCCTGCTAGGGCAAGGTCCAGTGAGCAAGGACTGAGGCCTCAAACCTCCGCTGACGCCAAGTCCAAGCCTAACCATGCAGACATCAGGGTGTGCGGCAAGCTTGTCCACATCGTTTTTCTTATTGAGGAAAGAATCTATAACCCTTTAGCCACCTGCCATCAGTCTGGTGGGCTCTCCCTTGCTCGGCCACTCTCCCTCGGGGTCCCTGCCTTTCCACTGTTGCTCTTTCCCTGGACCCAATGCCTTCTTTTTGTCAGGAATGCCAACAAGGCACATGGTGTTTGTGTGTGGCACACAGGCCCTGTCACTAGGCCTCTACTTGACCAGGAAGGGGACAAGTGTGGCCAGTCTGGCAGGCCTGCTGTCCACTGCATGGATCACATGGGTAGCTGTCAACTCCGATTTAGGCTTCACCCTGCTGCCCTTGGAACTAGACAACAGAGCAGGCTTGTGTTTAAGTGGGGAACTATTGGCAACTTTTTACTCTGTTAAAGTAAGTCTTTAGTGTTGTTACCTTCGTATTGTAGACTTTTTTTTTTAAGCCCTGACCTCAGCAAAGATGAGCTTCAGCTAACTGCAATAGTCCTCCTAGAAAAGCCTCCTTCTTTATGACATCTTAGTGCAGGCCAGCATGGAGAAAGCCTCTGGAGAATCAAAGGGAGGAAGCCAGTCCTCAGAAAATATGCCAGCCACAGCCTGCTAGGCACAGTGTAAGAGAACCAGGTCTGTTCCTGCCTCCCCACAGCAGCCAGTGCCTGGAGCAGATCAGGACCTATTCTGTGCTGCTTGATAACACTGTGTGTGCACAGCAGCAGGTTGGCAGCAGGACCACCTGTAAGGCTGTGCCCGAGTGCAATGGGTATGTCACACACATGGGGTCCACACTCAATTCTGGGTTGGGTGCTACAGCTCTGGCTTCTCTGAGGGAGGCTGAAAGTTATCTGAGTCCTGGAGACTGTGGTGGCTGCTGCCCACTGGGAGCCCAGGGGAGAGTGTGTAGGAGGTCAGAGCCCACAGACCAGGCCAGCCTAAAGGAGAACCCTTCTCTGGACCCTGTCTGCTGGGCAAAGACTCAGGAGACATTTCCTGCTTTCCTTGTTTTCCCAGCTATGCCTACTCTCCCAACAGGAAGTTTATCAACTTCACCACTGTGGTTACCAGGGAAAGTCAGGCTTAGAGGGGAACAAGATGCCTGTGGAAGCAAGAGGCCCCATTTCCAGCCTACCAGCTATGGTGGTGACCTTTGAACTTTATTCACCAACAGCCTACACATGGTCTTCTTAAACCACTGGCACTAATGGAAGGAGGGAAGAGGCAGAAGGCTTCCCTGCAAAGGCCTGCACAGACTGAGCCAGACTAAAGGGAACCTACTCTCTGTTCAGTCCCACACCCACACCCCCGGCCGCAGGAAGAGCAGAGAGGCCTATAACGAGATAGCAGTACCCACAGCAGCTCACTTGAAAGACAGGCCTCCAAGCACAGATGGTAGTTCTCACCTGTCCAATAGTAAAAATCATCTTATTAAGACATCTTTTTAAGACTGGAAATGCTGTAATACACGTAGAATGTTAAGAGTATAAATTATTGTGTATACAATAATTAAGAGTATTCCTTCCCATGGCAAACGTCTTATAGCATGCTTACATCAGTTGTAGGGTGTCAACACTGGCTGTGGAGAGCATAATGACTGCCTGGCAAGAAAGTAGGGTGGTGGCGTCAGCTCTCAATGAGGACGAGGTCCAGGTAGAGCACCTTTGTCAGTCCACCATCCTGTGCCCTCTCACCTAGTGTCTCCATTAGGAGTCCTTGAGGGACTCTTTCTCCAGCCCTCAGGGGATGTGGTCTCCAAGGGTGGCTGGCAGGGAGCAGGGAGCTGAGAGAGGCATTCCCTGGTATAAAATGGCTGCGGCCCCACAGCCATACCTACAAGTGAGCTCCCAAGCCTCAATTGTATCCAGAGCCTGTGCAGCGACTTCCTGGGGCTAGGCCTAGGCCCCAGGTAGGCAGACTAGCACCAGCCCTCCCCTCATCCATCCAGCCCACCTGAAAAGGCAGCATGCGGCAGTGATTAAGGGTATAGACTGACCTTGGGCAAATTCCCGACCCTCTCTGAACTTCAGGTTCTTCACCCATAAGGTGAAAACAGTCAGCTCGGTGCCTATAGCACAGTGGTTACAGAGCCAGCCACATGCACTAAGGGTGGCAGGTTCAAACCTGGCCTGGGCCTGCTAAACAACGACAACGGCAACAACAATAACAAAATAGCTGGGTGTTGTGGTGGGTGCCTATAATCCCAGATACTTGGGAGGCTAAGGCAGGAGAATTGGTTAAGCCCAAGAGTTTGAGGTTGCTGTGAGCTGTGACGCCACAGCATTCTACTGAGGGTGATGTGATAAGACTGTCTCAAAAAAAAAAAAAAATAGAACAGTCATAAAACTTTTCCCCAGAGGGGCAGGGAGGGAGAATCAAAAGAGTTACAGCAGTGCCTGGCACAGGGTCTGGACAGGTGCACTTGCTATCAGGCAGACTCCTGCATGCTCTGGCCCTGGCCAGAGTGGAGAAGGTCAAAGCCCATAGCGGACCAGCCACAGCTTAGAGTGGCACTAGGAAGGCCCTGGCCTGCCTGCAATCTCTCAAAATGCCCAGAGGTAGGGCTCTGCTCACAGGTTTCAACAAAGGGGCTTGGGAACTCCAGGAGGGCTGGGCAAACTTCAGGCTCAGAGGGCCCTCTGCCAAAAAGTGGGAGACTTTTCCTAAAGGTCTAAGGTGAATCAGACTAAAAAGAAAACACACTTATGACACTTGGGATCGGAGACTTTTAAAATAACCATTTGCCAAGGGAAAGAACAGGGTCCACTGGTGTGGACACCGCTTTCTCTAAGCATGGGGTCCTAACAAGTGTCGGCAAGCACGCAGAGCACCCTCAGGAGAGGTGCCCTCTAACCCTCACACCCCTGGGGGTGGGCACTGGGTCATTTCCAACCTACAGGCAGAACAGCAGAGGTCCAGAGAGGTGCGGAACTTGCCCAACCAAGGTTCCTGGGCCACTCTGGAGCCTGCTGTCTTCAGCTGTATCCAGAATGCCACAGGACATCAAAGCAGTCCTAATTCACCAAGTTAATCCCCATACCTCTTTCTTCTGCAGCCCCTGGAACGTCTTTACTGGTTGGTCCTGCTTGGGAACTGACAGTGGGCAGCTTCTTCTCTGTAAAAGGCTTCCGGGAGCCTTCCAGTGAGCTGGTAGGCTCAGTAAAGAAGTCCTGCGTTGAGCTGGAGTCTGACAGAGCCACGGCTGTGCTGTCCTGGCTGCGGTCTGAGGGGAGAAGGAGGGCAGGAGGGTGGAGCATGAACCCACACCACCTCTGGCATGCCGGGGCCTTCCCAGGGTGAGTCTCCCTGCCAGTGGTGGGGGACTGCCCTGAACAGGAGCTGGCTCAAGCACAGCCACCTAATGTTATAGAGTCCAACCCCTCCAGAGGCCACTGAGCCATTCACCAAAAGCACAAATCTCCATGGTCAACCTTCCTGGGGTTTCTCCAAATAGTGGGTTCTGGTAAACATTTATCAGTTGGCTTTCAGATCAAGAAGATGGGGGAGTCCTGATTTATGGCATTTACTGATTTCTGTGGTGTAAATATTCCCACGATAACTTATTTCAAGCAACTAAGGTGCTGTCACTGAACTTGGGAAGAAATGCACAGTAGCCGCCATTATATAGTATTTATACCATATAGGATTTCACAAAGAGAAAGAACCACGGTGGGAAAGAATTCAGCAAAAATCTTTAACCAATTGTGGCCTCGCACTAGTCTGGAATCTAGCTCCCTGGCAGTCAGAAATGAGGAGTTTGTGCTGGTTCACTGGCTCTCCTGGGACCTCCACAGGGTGCTATGACAAGGCCTGGGGGCAGGGCAGGGAGGGAGACTGAGGAAACCTTCCCAGGGATGCAGGCCCAGCGGGAGGAGAGGCTGCTGCTGTGGGAGAGGCAGGAAGCCTGCCTTAACCTTCCCTCCTGAGGAACAAAGGCCCGGTAGGAAGGGCAGGAAAGTTTGTTGCTTCCAGGGTACAGGTGAAGACCCACAGCAGCTGGAGAAGGGAAAAGAAAACCCTTCAACCCTGACGGTGGAGCAGGAACTCATTTAGGGTCCTCACATTAGAGGTCTCCTGCTACTGGGGAAGTGGCAGATCCCCCGAGAAAGCCTCATCCCTGAGATTCAGTCTCAGTCTGAGGCTGGACCAAGACAACAGAGAATCACCCCTGTCCCCTCCCAGGTCAACGAGCAAAGCAATCTACCTCTACCGCAGGAAGCAGGCAAGGCCCTGGGGGAGCCCCTCCCATCAGTGCAGACCAGGCTGTGGGCTGATGGGAGAACTATAATGTTGAGAAAAACCTCAGGGCCAATCAGCTCCCATTAGAAGCCCAAGGCAACACAAGAGGATTGGTGCACTGACAGGAATCACAGCAATAGCAGAGCCCAACCCAGCTCAGCTTCTGACCAGCCTGACTCAACTTCCCCACTACAGCCTAGAAACAGAAGAGGGAAACCCATTTCTAGTATAAGTGCTATTTATTTCAGTCTTTTCTGTCCCACACATGATATCTTATTCAATACAAAAATTATAAGACACGCACACACATTTTAAAAAGTGAGAAAAAAAGTACATTGTCAGGAGACAAAACAACACAAGACTCAGAGATGACCTAGATATTGGGACAACCTCAGAGGGAACTTAAAATAACTAAGATTAATATGATTCATAAACATGATTAGTATATTAAAAATTATAGAGAAAAACCTGAACAGCAGGATAAACGGGGAATTTCAGAAGTGAGACAGAAATCATAAGCAAGAGTCAAATGGAGAGGCTAGAAATAAAAACACGACAACAGAGAAGAACGCTCTGCGCCCTCGGCCAAATGGATACAGCCAGCAGGGAGAAACTGGAACTTGGAAACAGGTCAAGAGAAATACAGATCGTTTCTGACAGGGTCTGACCTATGATTTTCCAACTTCACTATGGTGTGAAAGTGATACACTTTCAGTAGAAACTGTAGACTGAATTTCGACCTTTTTCTGGGCTAGCGGCCTGTGGTACCATAGGTTTTGTGTTAGGAGAGTTTGCCCATCTATAGGCTAACGCAAGTGTTCTGAGCACATTTACGGCAAGTGAGGCTAAACTACAGTGTCCGGTAGAATGCATTTTTGACTTATGATGTTTTCAACTTAACGATGGTTTTATCGGGACATAACCCCCACCATAAGCGGAATAGCATCTGTAATCAAACGGAGAGGAGCAAAGTGAGCGCTCACATGAGCTAACACATTCCTGGAGGCACAGAAAGGGACGAAGGAGAAACAGGACAGAAGAAATACTTAAAGACACATGACTAAGAATTTTCTAAAAATAACGAGACATCAAATCACCAAGAGTCTTTCAGAACACCAAGCAGGGAAAGGACCCCTTCACAGATATTTAAAAAAAATCACACCTTGAATGGCAAAGATGTAGAGAAAATCTCGAAAGCAATCAGAGAAAGACACACCCGGCGTAGAGGAACATAGCCGAGAATCCCTGCAGACTTCACATCAGAAATGAACAAATCAGACAGTATTTCTAATGTGCTGAAAGAAAAGAGAGTCGACTCAATTCTACACTAAAAGAAAAAATTCTATGCTCAGTAAAAATAACACTAAAAAAAAAAAATAAAGACTTTTCAGACAAACAAAAACTGAGGATTCATTACCAGCAGATCAGAGTTATAAGAAATGCTGTGGCCAGCTCTTCAGGGAGAATGCACATGAACCCAGACAGAAACCTGGATCCACACAAAGAATTGAAGTTTCCCCAGAAATGGCTAAAGTACTGGCAAATACAGAAGACATTCTTTTTCTTATTTTTAATTTTCCCAAAATAACATCAACTAATTTCTAAGCAAAAGCAGTAGCACCTTATTGGGGCTTACAGCCTACAAGAACAAAAACAGCTCATCTAGTGCCTGGGAGGCAGAATAGCATCACTGGAAGGTAGACTATGATTAAGTAAAGATCTATGTGGTTAACGCTAAGTCCACAACTACATCTTTTAAAAAAAGAGATGTCATAAATAATAAACCAATAGTAGAGATAAAATCGGCCCTTAAAAATAAAACTTTGTTTTGAACTTTGTGTATCTGACGGTGAAGCTCAGTGAACTAGGAATCAAGAGAGCTAAGTTCAAGTTGGTCTTGTATACTGACTACTTGTGTGACCACGAGCAAGTAAGTCTCTTACCCACCTAAAACCTGCAGCTACGTTATCCTCTCAGAGAGGTCCACAGCACACTGGCTCTGGGGACAAGGGAGAAAGGCAGACACAGGTATGTGCCCGCCAACCCTCTGCTCACACAGGACCCACTGGTGGCAGGCACAAGCTGCTTTGGTGGGTAAACTTGCACAAAATATAAAGTTCTTTCCAGAAAGTTGACATGTCAGAGTTGAAATTCTGCTCTGTCATTTGCTAGCTCTGAAAGTCTGTGCAAAAGCTGTAATTATTTACATTTCAGTTTCCTCACATGTAAAACTGTGACAATACAAATGCCCACTTCACATAGCTTGTTAGAAGGCTTAAATAGGTTAGCACATGTAAAGCGCTGGAATCAATACGCAGTAACTAGTCATGAAATGTTAGCTGCTATCAATACTATTACGTTAGAGAAACTGCACGTTTTCCCTCTGGTGTCTCAAGTCTGCCGTTACCGATTGGGTTCTGAAAGGGCAGAGGTTTTGCTGATGCCACACTGGAACCAATGCCTGAGCAGTACCATGCTGTAGGGTGGTGACACTGACATGACAGGCTGTCCATGTTGGCCTGGACAGAGGACCTGAGAATTAGGTCAGTGCTCCAAAGGGGGCCTTGCCACTCTGGGCTCTTTACTTGTGCCCCATCACACACCAGGGTCTGGGGCCAGTGACCTTATGGGCAGTCTAGTTCAGTCTGGCACAGCCCATCCTTCATAGCTGCCTTTGTTACATCCACTGATCAGTAACTGATGGGTCATCAGTATCCACCAGCCTGAAAGAGTCGTAAGAAATGGGCCCTTGGGACGTGCATGAGGGTCCCTGGGTCCTCACACACAGCAGGGCTCTCCCGACTCCCTAGGACAAAGCATAGGCCCCGTGAGCACTGGGTGGAGTTAAAGGCAGGTCTGCAGCCTTCACAACAAGTCCCAAATCTGGGTCCCCAGTATGAGGGGACCAAAGAGAGGTGGGAAAGCCAGCCATTCACTATCTCTGTGGGAAGAAAGGATTCGAGTGGAGACCCTCTGCCCCAGAGGCCACACAGGGTCACTGCAGGAACTAGGGACGTGGGGTCCTAGACCTACATTCCAATCCCAGACCTGCCTCCTAGGGGCTAGGTGACCATGGCCTTATGATTTTGCTGCTCTAGGCTCCCACTTCATGCTTTTTAATTCGACTGCCAGTGTCTCTCCCCTCTGCCCAGTCATGTAAGTGGGACCCCCACAGGGGCCTGGTCTAATGCCTGGCACACATGAGTGACAGCCCAGTAACCCATCCTGCTCTGCAGCACTCGCTGTGGCTCTGACAGTGAGAACACCAATGGCTCAAACAATGCTCACGAGGCCACAGAGTCTGGGGTAGACAGTGGGCCATATGCCTCAGTTGAAGCTTCCCTGAAAGTCAGGCCAAGGCCTGCTCTCCTCAGCCAGCAGGAGACGAGCTGAGGTTGCCGCATGACTGAGGAGTGCACCCCGCGCTGAGTGCCAGGAAACAAGCCGTGGAGGATGATTCCACCAGCTGGCATGCTGCCCACCAGCTCACCAGCTGTGGGGCTTAAAGGAATTGCCAATTGGGTGGAATCCCAGCTGTGATTATTAGGAAAACCAAGGATTAGCTTAGGCAAATAGATATTTACTCCTAACGCGTTAATGCCCTGTTGGTGTTGTAATGTGAGTGAAGCACTGACCCGCCAGAGCACGCAGCCGAGGCAGCCAGACCTCAGCAGGAACTACGTGGGCAAGGAAGGAGGTACGCGTGCGCAGGGCTTCTGCTCCCCTGACAAGCAGCGACCGAGCGGGGACCGAGCGGGGATTCTGCTAAGCCTCTTTTACAACAACACCCACAACAACTACAGCCACAATACAGGGATAGGACAAGGGCACATGAAAGGGCGCAGCAGGGACAGGGGCTGCCAAATACATTTTACCTGGCCCTTCCTTGAACCTCTTAGACACATGTGTGAGAAGCTAGAAACTGCCAGTCCTCTGACAGCATGGCGAATAGACTTCCACTGGCCCCGGAGCCACTGCACTGGTTCTGCATAAGCCCTTTTTGGGGGTAATCAAGGTACCTAAGAGGCCCTGAGGAAGGTGCTGTTGACAGGGCTCACCACAGTCCTGTGGCGCCACCTGCAGGTCATGGTGCTGGGGTGGGCTGTGGGGCAGAGTTGCAGAGGCAGAGGCTGTGCACACGGAGGGACCTTGGCTGATCTGTAAAGCAAGGGAGTGGAGAGAGGCCTGCCAAGTTTCCTGCCCACCCCAAGGGTTGGCACGTGTCACAGGAAGGACCCTGGGGATATTACACCCGGGAAATAAGAGTTTGGCAAGTGCTTCTCCTCAAATGAGAGCCACCAACGGGGACTCTGCTCTTTTTGGTCTTACACATCTCAAAGTGTTGATACAGCCTATTTAAAATGACTCTGATTTTCAATACTAAGAATCAACCCAAGGTCCTACACCAAGAAGCCATTAAGACTAAAAGAGAACCAAGAGTCATTAAAGGGAAAAATCTCTTAAAGAATGACTCTACGTAGGCAGACTGTGCCGCAGCCTCCCCAACCGTTTCTCCTCTCCTGGGGAATCCAACTTTATCTGGTACAGCTGACTGAGGACCCCAGGGAGCCACACATAAGACAGACATGGTGAGCAAGTTCACCATGAACATCACAGAGAACATGAAAGGACTCTCATCCTATCACCAACTAGGCTGCTGTGGATGGGGCAGCTCAAGGGCTGGGCAACGTGGGGCAGGGAGAACAATGGGATGTGGTACGGGGAAGAAGAAGAAAAGGCCAGTCTTAGATTCCCAGAGCTAGAGGAGCTGGTTGGGTAGGCAGCAGGGAGGGCTGTTTGGACTAGGAGGCAGCCCAGAGCAGACCCCTTTCCTGAAATGGGAAGCCTCTACCCTGGTGGCTCCTGCAGGCTCCCAGGAGGAAAAGGAAGGATGCTGCTGACTGCTACTCCCAGCAGGCCTCTCTGCAGGGTCATCTCTCAGGTCACAAGGTCCACAGCCAAGAAAGCCTAGAATGGGGAAAACCTTTGGAAGAGCAGGGGCAAAGGTTCCTCTGGGGTGGGATCCCCGCCCACTGGCCATAATCTGGACAGCTTAACTTGGCCTGGCACTGTCATGCCCAGCCTTCAATCTGCCCATGCACACTGGGGAACCCGCTAGTGAGCGGTGGGGGATTCTGGCACAAGCAACACAGCTACGAGCTGAGCTTCTAGGCCTGGCTCCAGACTTATCTCCAGCATGGAGATGTCCTTAGGAGCATGGGGCTGAGGGTTGAAATGGGCAATTTTGGATGCTTGTGGCCTATGCTGAGTCCTCAGGGGAGCAGGTATATACTCTGCAGTATATGCTCTGCAGGCAAAGGCCAACAAGCCTGGTGGCGGAGGCCCTCTGTCTGGTCAGACTTGGAAGAGGAAGGCCGGATAAGAGGAGTCAGAAGTAGGCAGTATTAGCTGTCATTCTTTGAGGGGCCAAGGGTTGGGGTTTTTCAGGAGCCCTGTTCTTAAGGCAAAGCAGGACATAAATGGAAAGCCTCTCTCTCTCTCTCTTTTTAACTTTACTCCTGTAAAGGTTCTAAGATTTTTTTCTTGAAACAAAGTCTCACTCTGATATTCAGGCTACTGTACAGTGGTGTCAGCATGGTTCAGTACAACCTCAAATTCCAGGGCTCAAGTGATTCTCCTGCCTCAGCCACCTAAGTAGCTGGGAATATGTACACGCACAAGCCACCATGCCCAGCTAGTTTTTCTTTTTCTTTCTTTTTTCAGTTCTTCTATTATTTAGTAGAGACAGGGTCTTGCTCTTGCCCAGACTGGTCTTGAGCTCCTAGCTTCAAGCAATCTCTCTGCTTCAGCCTCTCAAATACTAGAATTATAGCTGAAGACACCATGCCTGGCCAGAAAACCTCTTTGATGTAAAAGGGCCAGATTCAGCCCAAACTTCTCGTGGGTCTTGGTGTAAAGGGTAGCAGGCACACTGAATGGGACCCGCCAGGCCAAATACCTTGCCTTAAGTTTCAGGAGCTGAGAGCTCATTTCTTTTTCTTCTTCTTCTTCCTTTTTTTTTTTTTTTTTTGTGGGAGGGGGGGAGATAGCGCCTCAAATTCCTGCCTCAAGTGATCCTCCTACTTCAGCCTCCCAGGCAGCTGGGATTACAGGAGTATGCTCCTGTATATAGGGAGAGCTGATTTCTTTAAGGAGCTGCTTGGAGGCTGACAGGATGGGAGACTGGCACTAACAAGCAGGCTTTTCAGAATGTTCTTTTAAAAATCTGCCCACACAAAACCTGTTCACACTAATTAATATTTGTGGCAAGATTATAAATATTTGATTCTCTTGCTGTTAATCACTGGACCATTTCATGCCGTTGCATCTGGGCTACTCCAGCCTGTCCTCTCTGAATCCTTGTGGGATGTCCATCTGCCCGCCAGCTGCTGACTAAGCCACCTTCCTCTGAACCTGGCACCTCCCCTGCAGAGGAGCGAGAGCTGGTGATGTAGGACCCAACCATGGTGACAGAAAGGCTGCCCATCCCCCTTGGTATGAGAGCAGACCCTGTGTTCTGAGTCTCCCTTGCTCAGGTCTGACTCAGCTCAAATGCCAGGATTTCTAGGCCAGCTAACAGCTCTTTAGTTACAAGATACAGGTTTCCAGCATCTCCTTAAATGTGGTTTCTGCGTTTCCTCATGGCCATTTATCCCATCAGTCAGGGCCGTGAAAGTCTGAGGAAAGAGACATGTGGCTATGCTACCGAAAACTGCAGCCACGTGAAAAGGTCACAAATCCTGCCAATCAGAAAATAACAGGTTTCTAAGAACCATAAATTTGGGTGGAATTAATATTTTGAACATTTTTTTTGACTGGACAAAATCTGCCTCAGTTGGTCCCTGCTGGCCAGCCATCAGCTAAGGACATGTTCACCAAGCAGTGTGGCTGTGTCGGGTGGGAGTGCCCACGTCAGGCTCAAGATCCTGGAGAAGAGACACCAGAAAGCTGGGGGAGGGGAAGACACACAGCAGACAGCAGATGGGCACAAGGCAGCACCCTCTGCCCCTTCTTCACCAGTCTCGAGAGCGAGGTCTACCTAAGCGTCACCAGGAACCTGGCAGCCCCAACATGCTCAGAGCGTGGTGCTGCCCTGCCGGGAGCCTGACACTCAGAGCAGGAAGAAGCTGCCTCATCTCGCACCTCTCGCTTGTACCCAGAGCTAGGAAAGGCACTGACCATGGAGGCCTTAGGAGACTTTAAACATCCTCTTGACCAAAGGCAGGAGGCAGCCCCCTCTTGACACAATGCCAAGGGAAGAGGAACAGCTCTGTCAGGGGCGAGGCCAGAACCCCACAGCCATCTGATGAGCTTCCCAGGAAAGCTTTTCAGAGAAAGCATGATGAAGAGATGTGCCTTAGAGCCCAAGGAGAGAGACCTTGTGCGCATGTCCCTCTCCCTACTGACAGAGGAAAAAGCTCAGTCCTCTGTGCCCAGGGCTCCCCCAAGCTCTCTCTCCACCCCCATCACCTCAGTATCCAAATACTATAGGACTCTGACCTCCACGTCTTTGTCCCTCACCCACAATGCCCTGCAGGCCTCTCTAGAGGTCCACCACTTCCAGGAAGTCCTCCCAAACCACCAAACCCCAGAACTTGCTTCCTCTTGCCAGCTCACAGCATTCCTTCTTGGCACTGACCACTGCCCCATGACAGCAGCTACGGACACCAGCTTCAACCTGGCAGCAAGAATCAGGGTATCCTCAGTGTGGCTTTCCCCGCAGTATCCTTTTGTATGCTGCCACACAAAAGGCACCCAGTACATGCCATGACCATCTGTGCCTAAAGAGGTTTTCAAAAAAGTTACGAAAGAACGTGAGGAAACAAAGGAGGTTCCCTGACAATCTCCCCAGTCTCTGTTCCCACTGGGAACAAGCAGGACAACCTGAGCTCCACTCAGAACACAAGATGCTACTAGAACCTGACCTCTCCTAGAGGGGAGCCCTGCCACTGCAGCCAATGGCAGCTGCCTGCCCTCTGCAATCTTGCCACGGTGGGCTGCAGACACAGGCCCACCTCAGAGCCTTAAGGTTACTGCGCACAATTTACAGTTTTACACATTTGTCCTTGTAAAGATAATTTGGTATCTTAGAGTCTGTTGCCTTTGTTCTTTTCTTTTAAATAAGAAACAGCAAAACAATGATATAGGACTGAGCCACCTGCCAGGCAGGTGGGTGGGCAGTGGGGGAGAGGCCACCACTGCATCTGCATCCAGCCGGAACTGGGAAGATGGGCCGTCAGCAGAAGCCAAGCATGTCACACACACACTCCAAATCACAGGACCAGCAGATATGAAGGCACTCTTGGTCACAGGGGAAGCAGGGAGCCGGACTGAGGGCTGAGCATGCGGTCTGCGCTGTTCCCTGAAGCGAGCCGTGACAGGTGCAAGCGGAAAGACAAGCCTGGAGAACAGAGTGTGGTCAGGGTTAAGGGCAGCACGGGCAATATTGGTGGAGGTGACATGGGGTGAGCAGGTGAGGATGAGCACAGACAGCACACGACACAGACGCTGACAGCATGGTGGGTGAGGATGGATGGCCACGAGGGGTGCTTGGCACAGGGCACCCGAGCTCTCCAGGAAGACCCACCCCTACAGCCTGGGGCTCAGGATAGCCTCTAAAGCTCCTCAGTGGCTCTGTTCATGCTACCAATGAAGCTAGGTGGCTGTTGCCTATAATTGTGGACACCTCCATGGCTCCCACTCTTCTGACCCCCAGGTTTGCTCCCTCTCCCTGACACACCTCTCAGACCTTAGGTAGGCTCTGCCTCCTTAGGAAGGCCTCCCACCTCTCAAATGACCAGGCCAGGTCTCTCTGGGATAAGTGAAATCCACCTCCCCAGTGCTGGGCTTGGCTGCACCCTGACCCTCAGCTGTGTTTGACTGGCTGATTTGCACCAGCTTCCCTTACGTAGAGCTTACATTAGGGACCAGTGTTGTCCTATGCACCTGGTACAGGGCTGACAGGACACCTGGATGGGCAAGGCAACAGGCTGGGCACAAACCCTACAGAGGACTCAGCCTCCTCTCAGATCAAAGGGCAAGGCCTCTGACCTCCAAGGCCCTTTTAGGCTCTGCCATTCTGAGGTGACAAGGTACGTGACAAAGAGCAAGGATCTTAGGCAGTCCAACCCAGCCACCACAGACACATCCCAAAAGCTAGCCAAGCCAGGCCAAGTGATGGACCAAGCCATCCTTTGCCAGCCCTACTCCCTCCATTGAGTCACTTCTGATGAGGGAGAAACGCACACAGATGCCACCTCCATTAGCTGGGCAGACAGGGAGCCTTCCTAGTGTTAGGCCTCACCCCAGCCAGGGACAAGGAGATTTAGACCCACTCTCTCCCACTCTCTCTCAGTTCTACCCAGACTACAGTGGTCAGTTCTGGCTGAGTGCCTGCCTGTCCTGAGCTCGGTTTCTCTCATGGAAACAAGGACATGGCCAAGCCTGCAGGGCAGCTGTGAAGATGGAGACACAGTTCTACCCCACCAGCACCTGCCCAGAGCCTGGCCCAGAGCAAGCACGCAGCACCGCATGGTGGGGCTTACGCACACACATGCACACACAGGCACACAGGCACACACATACCAAACTGAATGTGAGGGAGGGATAGAGATTTTGTTCAAAAATTTTCTTGATACTCTGTTTGAACGTGCATTAAGAGGAATCCTTGGGAGTCCCTTGAAAACCACAAGATGACCTCGTGTCACCTTTTTTTTCCTGGTCAGGAAGTATCACCACTAATGATTTCAGCACCGTGGGCAGATTCCAAGAGATCAATGGAAGGGAGAAGTCAGTTGGGTGGGAGGGCAACTGGGCAGAGCTGTCAGCGACAGCAGCGGCCCATGACGAAGCCTGTTCTTGCTCTGCTCCTCTCTCTTGGCTTGACCCCTCCTCAGCCGTTGGTCTGTCTGTCTGACCCCTCCTCAGCCCTCAGTCCAGCTCTAGTTTGGGTGACACAAGTCTGCAGGTGAGGGTGGTCCAGAGAGCAAATCTGAGTCCTGCGAAGCTGCTGTTATCAGATATCAAGCTATCTACATACACCTGCAGTTATTTTTCTAAATCTTACATCCAATTAGAATTGACTACGTCTGATTTCGGGTTTGAAGCAAAGGCATGCTAACATGGAGAGGCAGTTTTAACAAGGGTCTGCTGGCCGCCCAAGGGAAGTGCTGGTGCTTGGCTCCGTCTTCCGCTGGTGGTAAATTAATTAGACTATGAACATCTCCACAGGATGGAAGATTGGGACCCAGAAAGCCTGATCCCCAGGCTCATTCTGGGGCTGCTATTTCAGCACTGC
Source organism: Galagoides demidoff (assembly GCA_963574575.1). Classification (NCBI taxonomy): domain Eukaryota; kingdom Metazoa; phylum Chordata; class Mammalia; order Primates; family Galagidae; genus Galagoides; species Galagoides demidoff. The sequence continues at coordinate 22,254 of CAUYQV010069480.1, forward strand.
CTACCCTCTTCTGAGGCCACACCACTGGCTGGGAGAGAGCTGGAGTGCAAACCAAGGGTCGCTGGCCCCAGAGGCTGTGCTGTTCCCTCACAGTGCTGCCTAGTCCTCGTCTAGCATCCAGGAGGCTACGATGTACAAAAACCTGTGTTGAATGCTCAGGAAGATGTTACCCTCATTCCACAGGGGAGGAAACAAGCTCAGAGAAGTGAAGTCCCTTGTTCAATGCTGCTGAGCACAAAAGCAACAGAGCCAGGATTAGAACTCAGATCCCTCTGACTGTAGAGCCTGCTGGGCCTTGTCCCTGTTGGACCTCAAACAGGTTCCCTGCCTCTCCTCAGCTGTATCAGGGCCTACCGGTAGGAGGGCTCAGTGGTGGCCTGCCATGAGTGTCCCTGTCCTCCCAAAAGAGACCTGAGGCTAGGCTCAGGCAAGTGGAAAGTGGAAGCCACATGTTTTTTTCCCAGAACCCAGTCCAGAAGCAGGAGTGGAGGTGGCACTGTGGCCCGTGAGGCACATCTCCTGACACTGCTGCTTCTGTGTGGATCCTGGGCCTTCCCTCAGAGCCAGTGCAGCTTCTGAAAGGGCCACTGTGACATTCTAACATCGCTGTGGATCCAGGCTGTGCAGAGCCTGCAGCAGGGTGGGACTGAGACTGGGCAAAGGGGGGCCATGGCATGCACATCATGACAGGAATCACTATGAAAGCTTTTTTTTTTTTCAAAAAAAAAAATTCAAAAATGTACAACCATTAAAATTATATTAGAACTTACTTGTAAACTAAGTACCTCTGTAAACTGCCACAACAAACAACTAGTGTGTTGGCACCCAGGACCTGTCACGGCCAGAGCCCACCACAAACACTCTGTAGGGGCTCCCGACAGCTGCCTACACGTGCACCAACTCGGCAGCGGGTGCAGGGGCATCGGGGCCTCCTGTCTGAGGCAGGCCTGCCTCTCCGCTCCTGGGGGTGCACTCAGCCCTGTGGGCTGACAGCCAAGCACCCTGGTGCCTGTGGCCTGAACTTGGTGGGAGCCTGCAGGCTATGGAGGACGAGGCTGGTGTTCACCCGCTCAGGTGTACGCAGCAGGGCCACGCAGCATGTGGACAACTGTGAAAGGCAGTCTGCTCTCCTGAAAACCTGGCACAGTGCTTCCTCACAGCAGGTACCTGGCAGAAAGTAATTCCCAAGGGCAAGGATTTACTGCTAATAAGTTTTCTCAGTCCTCTTCCCTTCTCTCTCTCTCTTTCTTTTCAGACAATGTGGTGATGGTAATGGGATCTCAATACTCTCAAGAATAAAAGAGTGGGCTCAGGGTGGTTGGCCTGTTTAATAACTAAGAAGAGGAGAGAGGTCTCACTCTGCAGAAATGAAGACTGCAGGAGCAGGTGGCTTGGCTCCTCCCACCTCTGCTTAACACCCCAGGGTGAGCAGGGAGGGGTCCACAGTGGGACTAGGGTGATCACAGACCTGTCGGGAAGTGATGGAGCACGCAGCACCCGCACTCAGATCCTCAGCCTCTCTCTCAACACGCATGCTGCAGATTCCACACCAAACCAGGAGGGGAGACCACAAATCTCCTGTCCTCTCTTGACATCAGCAAATCCCACTCCCAAAGAAGTTGAGCACTGGCCACCTTGTCATCCTTCTCCAGCACTTCCTTAAACCTGCTATCAACCCCTGCCCACTGAGCTCAGAAGCTGGGGGCTGGTGCCCAAACAGTCCAGGACCCCAGGCACTGGGCAGGGACCCTAGCAGGGGACTATAGCCAAGACACAGCTGCCCCACCAGCCCCCCTCCATACAGCTCTGTGCTGGGCCTCAGCTTCAGGGCTACTGTGGTGTCCCAGAGGGCCCTTCTTCCTCCAAGGAGCCACTCTACAGGGACCACCTGGTAGAAGGTACAGCCCTGGGGCCAATCCCACCCACCTAGGAGTGCCCCCTCACCCTGGAGAAGGCAGAACAGAGCCTGTTTCCCCAAACCCAGATGAAATGAGTGGCATGGGAGTGAGAGCCCCAGTGTCTCAGCACTGCCTCTACTTTCTCACTACTTCAACGGCCCTCTATGTTCACCAGTGTGGCTCACCTCAGCAAGTGCTTTGTCCCCAGCGTACCACTATCAACATGAGAACATGAAGAAACTGAGCTGCAGGCCACATGCAAGCCTCCTGATGTTAGTAAGGAATGTGGTTGAGTGGTCGCCACCTGCCCCATCCCACGTGGGATGGCCTCACACATGGCCCCAGGTGACCCCCCCCCCCAATAACAACCTATCTGGATTCCCAGGGCTGATAGCACCAGGGACAGCCTCCCCACAACTGTCAGGAGGACAGAGCAGTAATAATGTGCTGCGGAACAAGGCAGGCGTCACCAGTCTGATGACGCCAGGAGCCACTCCAGGGGGCCCAGTCTTCCAACTGTCCTTCAGAGTAGACATCAGTGCCCCCATTGGCTGATGGCAAACTGCAGGGGCAAAGATGCCTGGTGTCTTAGGCTGGCCCATCCGTCTCCCAGCTCCCAGTGGGCAAGCTGGCAGGTGGCGACCCTGAGCATGTCTTGGAAGCACAAGAGTCATTGTGAGTCCATGAGGTTAATGAATAGCCGCAACATTGCCCGTGTCACCCCAGACCCAGCACCCCCCCCTTGCCGAAACAAAGCGACAAAACGAAGTCGCCCGAGCACCCTCCCCATGATTGGTGTGCCGCCCTGGGCCGGCAGTAGGGAGAACAGGGACTGTACCGTCCGGCGTCGCCTGCTGGTGGGGTTTTTTACATTTGACGTAATCGTGGTCAATCGGAGTAGCTGTGTAAGGTGGGGATGTCAGACCTGGGCCAGAGGAGGAGGGGAGGGAGGCTCCGGGGCCCGGCAGTGTCCCAGCTGAAGAGTGGGAGTCCTCGTCCACCAGGCAGGCCTTCTCCCTGTGGCGACAGAGGGTTGGCGCATGGGTCAGAGTCTCCACACCACACGGAAACAGATGTGTACTGATGTGGGCCAGTGCCCTTCCCGGGGCCTACTATTCCCGTGCTTCCCGGTGGCACCTCCCCATCTGGCTGATGTCATGGAACCAAAGCTACCCTCACAGCATCCAGGTGGGCTCTGGCCCTTAACTGCTCACTACCCAACCTCTCTGGTAAGGCTCTGTGTCTCTGAGTTTCAAGCCCCAGGAGAACTGGGCAGCCTCTCCCCAGAAGCACCCCCTCCATGCCAAATGAACGTGCCCTTCTATGTGACAGCCTGACAGATTTAATCCCTGGCAGACAAGTAAGTCCAGATATGGCAAGAAACAAAGCTGGCCTTACTGTTTACTCACACATGTACAAGGATATCTGCTGCAACATGCTGGAGCACAAAAATGATCAATTCTCTAAATGTCCATCAGAATGGTTGCGTAAGACACAGCACATCTGCACTGTGGAACAGTGAGTAGCCACCAGAGCAGCAGTTCTCAACCTATGGGTCCTGACCCCTTTTTAACAATGAAAATACACTGTGGCATTAGGAAGGTTGAGAACTACTGCACCAGAGAGAGTGGGGGAATGGGGCACTCTTTCTACGGACTGTGCCCAAACTCTAGGACAACGCTTTCAGCAGTTATTTTTTTTTTTTTTTTTTGAGACAGAGCCTCAAGCTGTCCCCCTGGGTAGAGTGCCATGGCATCACAGCTCACAGCAACCTCCAACACCTGGACTCAAGCGATTCTCCTGCGTCAGCCTCCCAAGTAGCTGGTACTACAGGCACCCGCCACAATGCCCGGCTAGTTTTTGGTTGCAGCCGTCATTGTTGTTTGGCGGGTCCGGGCTGGATTTGAACCCACCAGCTTAGGTGTATGTGGCTGGCGCCTTAGCCGGTTGAGCTACAGGCGCCGAGTCACAGCAGTTAATTTTTATAAAATAAAAGAAACCCTGAAATTGTACACGTGCACCTAAGTGTGTGTGAATGCACAGAAACGATCTGAGAAACTCAGCAGTGAATAGCGGTTAACCCTGGGAGGAGAGAATCATTTTAGTCTACGTGTTTATATACTGTCTGAATTTTCTCTAACTAGAAATATTCATGTATTATATATATAACTCAAAATTTTTTAAAGCAGAATAATGATCAATGAAAGACAACTTCACTGTATCCTGGAGGCCCCGTTGACTGACACATACACATCTGTAAAGATGCACTGTGCCCAGAGCAATGACCTGCCACACACGTGCCGTCTGCCCCGCGAGCTGAGAGGTGTGGCCTCTGTCGAGAGGGTATGCTCCCCAGTGGCACACATCACCACACAGCCTGCCTGTGGCCGTGAGCAGATGGCCCTCAAAGGCCAGGGACTGAGTGCAGGTCTCTCTGGCACTCAGCTGAGCCCCACACAGTGCTCAGGCAGGGGTGAGCTAAGCCAAAGTGCCAGGTGCCGGCGCTGGAATGACAGAAGTCTGGGCCATAGTAGAGATTACTCACAACCACGGGGAGGCCAGAGGTCATTTCAGACCAACCAAGGGGACCACACCAGCTCAAAGACCCAGCTTCCTTGAGCTCTCTGGCATTGCAGAAGCCCATGTTCCTTATGCCTAGCACTGCTTCTCAGGAGAACAGGCAGAAGACCAGGCCCTCAGAGGAACCTGGGACAAGCATTTGCAAAGTGAAACCGGTTTTCACTTTTTTCTTTTTGAGACAGAATCTCAAGCTGTCACCCTAGGCACAGTGCCGTGGCATCACACCTCACAGCAACCTCAAACTCTTGGGTTTAAACGATTCTTTTGCCTCAGCCTCCCAAGTAGCTGGGACTACAGGTGCCCACCACAACACCTGGCTATTTTTTGGCTGCAGTTGTCATTGTTGTTTGGCAGGTCCAGGCTGGGCTCGAACCCGCCGGCTCTGGTGTATATGGCTGGCACCCTAGCTGCTGAGCTATGGGTGCCAAGCTGGTTTCCCTTTTTTTTTTTTTTTTTTTGAGACAGAGTGTCACTTTATTACCCCAGAGTAGAGTGCCGTGACATCACAACTCACAACAACCTCAAACTCTTAGGTTTAAGCAATCCTCCTGTGTCAGCCTCCCAAGTAGCTGGGACTATAGGTGTCTACCAGGACATCCACCTAATTCTTTTTTTCTCTTTTTTTAGTAGAAATGGGGTCTCACTCTTGCTCAGGCTGGTCTCAAACTCCTGAGCTCAAGTGATCTTCCTGCCTCAACCTCTCAGAGTGCTGGCATCACAGGAAGGAGCCACTCTGCCTGGCCTGAAAACTGGTTTTCTACACAGAATAGGGCCACGCTCCAGTGTAGAGCATGGAAAGGTGCCAGCTTCTCCCTAGGACTTCCCGAGGGTGGGTCAGCACCAGGCATGACCACAGGGTGAGGTGACTGCACGCTTACCCTCTCCTTCTCAGATTTAATAGCAATACCTGGGCCCAGAAATTAGGGGAATCCAAATGGGAACTAGGGATTCCACAAGTTCCAGTGTATATCCCAAAGCAGCAAATGAGCTATCAGGAGTCCAGCTGGGGAAGGTGCTAGGGTTACTGCAAGCGTGCTACTCACTTTTCCGAAGCTTTGGGTGTATTCTTCTCCTCGCCCCTGGCAAAGGGTCCTTCTGCTGCCTCCTTCATAAAGTTGACCAGGACCTCTGCACCAACCCCAGAATCAGGTCTCCCCAGGAGCTTCAGGATGGAAGCATGGAGCCGGAAATATACCTAGGAGAACAACGCCTCTGGCATGAGCAGCCTTCCTAGTGGCTAAGGGTCACTCCACAGGCTAGGCAGCTACGCTGGGAACGGGCCCTCCCCAACAGGGGCAAAAGACCACCACACACTCACTGTTTTAAACCTGCCAACACACAATTAATCCAAAACATGCTCTAAAAATTAAAATGGATACTGTCAGCATTCCAGCTTAAACATTTACCTAGTAACCCAAGCAAGTGGTGGTGAGATAGTGAGTATATACCACCCCTCAGCTCTGCTCACTGGGTGCTGCTTCCTGCCGTGGCACTGCTGTCCTCTAGACTCCTTGAAGGGAGGCTCAGGTTGGATTTCTGTTTGTGACCCATCTCAGGCAGAGCCAGGCACCCCAAGCCTCAAGCAGCTCTGCCCCATGAGTGCAGAGTGTGGGGAGGGGTAGCACTGCCAAGGCCAAGGCCCACTGCTTTCCTCCAGTCCTCACCTCATCATTCCTCAACTTGCAGATGGGTAAAGGGGGTGCCCAAGGCCCCACAGCCAGGAAGGGTCTGTCCAGGGCCAGGTAAGTCCAGGTCTGTCTCCTGTCCTCTACTGCCCCCAGGCAAATGCCTCATCCCATGGTGATGTGACCTGACCTCCCCACCAAGTGCAGGGGTGATGCAGGTCCCACTTGTTGCACACGTTCCCATGGAGGACACAAGGGGTGACACAAGGGCTGAGAACTGCTGGGACTGCAGGCCCTGACTAGCCAGCCTCCCTCACCCAGGTGAGATGCCTGCTGGGTACCTCAAGGGGACATTCCACAGAGAGGGGGCTCACATGCAGAGCCCCCTCCCCCACCTCTAGCCTGCCCATGGGCCCCAGAGGAACTGTCTCAGCAACTCCATTTCTAGATACAGGCAATTGTGCAAGGCACCTGTGTGTCCAACTGGCCAAATTGAGGGAGGGAAAGTACTCAACTGGTAAATTTCTCCCAGGTGGCAAATAAAGTATTTTGAATGAAGGCTCAACAACAGAGAGGAATTTTCATCAGGGCAGCATTAAATTCTTCAGAGAAATGTCTTTTTTTTTTTTTTGAGATGGAGCCTCAAGCTATCCCCCTGGGTAGAGTGCCATGGCATCATAGCTCATAGCAACCTCCATCTCCTGGGCTCAAGCGAGTCTCCTGTGTCTGCCTCCCAAGTAGCTGGGACCACAGGCGCCCGCCACAATGCCCGGCCATTTTTTGGTTGCAGCCATCATTGTTGTTTGGCGGGCCTGGGCTGGGGATTCGAACCCGCCACCTTAGGTGTACGTGGCTGGCGCCTTAGCCAATTGAGCCACAGG
>CAUYQV010069482.1:0-15278 GCA_963574575.1 Galagoides demidoff
GCCGGGCGTTGTGGCGGGCGCCTGTGGTCCCAGCTACTTGGGAGGCGGAGGCAGGAGACTCGCTTGAGCCCAGGAGTTGGAGGTTGCTATGAGCTGTGATGCCATGGCACTCTACCCAGGGGGATAGCTTGAAGCTCCGTCTCAAGAAAAAAAAAAAAAAAAGAATAGCCTGACCAAGAGCAAGAGCCATGTCTCTACAAAAAAATAGAAAAATAAGCCACATTAGCTGGTACTGTTGCAGGTGCCTGTAGTACCAGCTACTTGGAGGTTGAAACAAGGGACTGGGGTTGCTGTCAGCTATGATGAAGCCAGGGCACTCTACTGGGTGCCCTAAATGACATTCTTTCTCAAAAGAAAGAAAAAAAATAATCATTTATATCAACAGGCAAAAAATGAAAAACCATATGATCATCTTAACTAATGTGGAAAAAGCACTTGACAAAATATGGCATAAATAATGATAAAACCTCACAGGAATCTGGACGGTGCCTGTGAGTCAAAGGAGTAGGGCACCGGCCCCATACACCAGAGGTGGCAGGTTCAAACCTGGCCCCAGCCAAAAACTGCAAAAAAAAAAAAAAAAAAAAAACTCACAGGAATCTTAGAATATAAGGCAATTCACAAGATGTGACAAAGGATACATACTCAAAAGTTACATGTAATGTTATGCTTTATGACAAAAGACTTAAAGAATCAGTTAAATATTTAAAGAACTATTTTTAAACACTTATCATTTGCAGGTAAAAGTAACAACATCTATGGAAAAATGCTGAGAAAAGATCAATATTCAAAAATCAATTGCATTTCTCCACACTGAAAGCAAACAGCAGAAAATAAAAAAAAAACACATAAAAATGTTTTTTAAAATATCATTTGCAATAGCATTAACAGAAATGAAACATTTAGAGATAAATTTAACAAAATATGTGAAAGACCTGTACACTGAAATCTACAAATCATTGCTCAAAGAAATTGGAGAAATCAAAGAAATAAAGAAACAGAGAGAAATGCAGTGCTCATGGGATCAGCTGCCTCGCTATCGTTGTCAGTTCTTCCCAAATTGATCTACATATTCAACACAATCCCAATCAAAATCACAGCATGTTTTTGAAGAAATTGTAAGCTGATTCTAAATTGTATATGAAAATACAAAGGACCTCTGATAAGCCAAATAATTTTGAAAAAGATGAGCAAAGTTGGAAGACACATACTACCTAACTTCAAGATTCACTTTGAATCTATAGTGTTGATGGTACAAGGATAGAAATATACAGGATTTCTCAAAAGTTGAAATACATAGGAAAATAAAGAAACTCATATTTTATGTTTTTACATTTCTACATCAACATGTATACAAATACTTTGTAAATATTTCATAAAATATTTTTTGTAATGTAAGTTTTGAAAATAAAGGTGCATTTAGCTATAATTTCCCATTTTCCCTATGTGTGAATGTATGAAGACCTTTGGGAATTAACAAATAAAAGATATAAAATTAATTGGTTTTTTTGAATAATCATTTAATTGGAAAAAGACAGCCCTTTTAAGAATGGTGCTAGAACAGTTAGAGAACCATGTATGTAAGATTGAATTTCAACCCTTACCTTACAGCACATACAAACACTACCTCTAAAATGGATGATATACCTAAATATAAGATCCAAATATATTAAATACCTAAGAGAAGATATAGGGAAAGGTCTTAGCTAATTTGGGCTTCATAAAAATTTCTTAAATAGGACCCAAAATGTGAGTCATATAAGAAAAATTAATAAATTTGGCTTAATTAAAATTTCTATTCTCCTGAAGACACTGTTAAGAAAATAAAAATGCAAGCCATTCACTGGAAGAAACATTGGAAGGCACATATAAGACTCATATCCAAAATATGTAAATAGTTCTTATAACTCAATAACAGGAAGACAAACAATCCTTCCCTCATACCAAAAAGCAAGACAAAAATGAAGCAAAGGTATGCAAAAAATTGGATAATTGGATAAATATTTGAATAGACACCTCACAAAAGATGATACACATCATCTTTATAGCATTAAGTACATTAAGCACATTAAAAATGTTCAAAATCATTAATCATCAGATTAACACAAATTTAAACCCCAATGAGATATCATCATAAACCATAAAGTGTAGTATTAATCAGAATTCTCCAGTGAAACCAGATGATAAGATGAGTATATACATAGAGACAGAGATTTATTTTAAGGAATTGGCTCATGTAACTATGGATTGTGGAGGTTCAATAAATCCAAAATCTGACCAGGATGGTGAACAGACTGGAGATTTGGGAAAATGTTGTATTCTGAGTCCAAAGAAACCCACTAGCAAGCCTGGAAGAGCTGAGCTGTGGACGATGTGGGACAGTGGTCTGCTGGCAGAATGTCCTCTCTATTCCCTTTAGTTCATCAGTAGATTGGATAAGACCCACCCCAAATTATGGAGGACAATCTGCTTCCCTCACAATCTAACAGTTTCAAGGTGAATCTCATACAAAACCTCCCTCACAGAAACACCTAAGGTGTTTGATCAAATATCTGTCCACCATAGTCCAATCAACGTGACACAAAATTATTCATCCCAGGTATCTACAATTAGAAAGACTGATAATACCAAATGTGGGTAAACATTGGGAGCAATTCTTTCTCTCTTTGTCTCAAATATTACCAGGACAAATGTAAAATAGTCCATTGTAGAAAATATTTTGACCATTTCTTATTAACTACACATACATTTATCATCTAACCCAGTAATTCTATGTCAAGAGATATGAAGCAATTGATACAACTTAGATTTCTTTCAATTGGTCAATGGGTAAGGAAATTATGGTACATCCATTCTATAGAATACTACTCAACCCTAAAAAAGACCAAACTACCCACACATGAAATATTATGGATAAATCTCTGAAGCATTTTGCTATGTGAAGAAAAAAAGTCATCGATAGGCAACCATACTCTGTGTAAGCCCATTTATCTGGCATTCTAAGAAAGAACAGGAGACATGTCACTGGATGCCAGAGGCTGAGGCTGGGGGTGGAGGGAATGGATTGCAGAAAGACACAGGATAACTTTTTGGAGAAGGAACTTCTTGCACAAGATGACTGTGTTTATGGGTACACCACTGCGTGCATTTTCCAAAATTCATCAAACTGTCCACGTTTAGGTAAATTTATTAATACCTAATACACTTTGGAAACCATAACTGTTTAAAACGGACCAAGAAATATGTTAACTAAGTTATGAACTTATTTAAACAATTGAAATTATCGACAAAATGTTCCATAAACAACATTTTGGTATTAGATCGTTATCATGTTCTCTTGCTTTTAAATTATGTTTTGAGAACAAATTAGCCTAGAAATTAAAATTAAAACGGAAAGATTTTCTCTCTCTCATTTATATACACACAACATACATGCACACACCCACACAATACTCTGTAACTTTGCAATAATAACAGAGACATCCCTGGGATCACCTTAGCAAAACTCACATGACAGGAACTGTGTGAGTAGGAGCTGACTCCAGCCCCTTTCCACAGTGTGCTGTTAGAGTATCAAGGCACCGGCTAAAAATAAAATAATAAAATTAGGGGAAACGAGTCAAGAATTCTGAATTTGGAATGTATAATCCGTGGCAGTGTTAATGCCAGGGACTATTAAAGGATTGTTTGGGAGCAAAGGCAGAGGTGAAGGAACCGTGGCAGTTGCTTCTCACTGGCAAAAATTACATGTTCAGGATCTCTCAAGAGGAAGCCCCTGGGGCTTCCATGAATAGTTGATAAGACAATTTCCCTTCAATGGCAGGTAGGTGTGAGCCGGGGAGATACATTGACACTAACACTAATGAGCACACAAATGTTCCAAATCCTGATGTTTTGATCTTTGATGTAACAGAAGCTGTTCCTACACTAAGCCTTCAAACAAAGTGAAAGGGAAAGGATATGTAAATGTTTATGAATACATTTGAATACGAGAGCCAGTGTTTATTTTGAAGGTGGGAGACGCTATCTGCATAGGAGAATTATGATGATGCTCACATGACCTGGATTTGTAGGCGGAGGGAGTTCTAGTCCTCCTCTGCCCCTGCCCAGCTCTGTGCTTGACCAAAGCACTTGATTTTCCTATTTCTTGTTTTCTCCACCTTATAAAATAAGAGGGTTAAACCAATAAAAGACTGCAAAATGACCAGATTTTGTACCAAGGCATTTGGGCAGAATAGATTCACTATACTTTAAGAAAATATGTACATACCCTAAATATCCTGACTTCACTATAACACACTATATGCATATCCCAAATGTTCTCATGTACTCCATTTGCACCAATAAAAAACATGGAGTGACAGACAAGGGTTAATACTACGACAAATGAAAATGGATATATTACTGTCATTTTAAAAAATCAGAAGATTTTACATAAGGCAGATTTGTAGCTACTCAAAACACTTTCAAAATATTGATTCTTCCCTTCAGCATGAACCCAAAGGCCTGGATTTGAGTTACAGCTGCCATGTTAAAACAAAGGGTGACTTTCCATTACCTCAATCCCATTCCTATGTGTCTTCTACCTGGCTCTGTAGGCATAGAAGTGCGTGACACCTGGCCCAGCTGCTCCTAGGTCCCTTCAATCTTAAGATGCCATGGCTCCAATGTAAGTATACTAAAAACATCAGAGTTGCTGCATATGGTACGTCTACAAAAAGCCTAACATCTACCAACTGTGTTTTTCTACCCGTACAGGTGTACCTTAAAGGTACTGCAAATTTGGTTCCAGACCATCAAAATAATGTGAATATTGCAATGAAATGAACTACACATTTTTGTATTCCTAGTATATATTAAGGTTATAGTTATAATATATTATAGTCTATTAGTGTGTAATACTATTATGTCTAAAAATCAATGTACATGACTTTATTAATACATATATATATAGAGAGAGAAAGAGAGACAGTCTCACTTTGTAGCCCTTGGTAGAGTGCTGTAGCATCACAGCTCACAGTAACCTATTTTGCCAGCTGAAATGCTGCACCCTCCCTTTCCAGACAGATTAGGGTCATTATTGAATTCCATGCAATCAACATCTCTGAGCACCTGCTGACCACCTGAGTCTACACTACATACCAGGAAGACCAGCAAATAAGCCAATCCCTGCCTTTGTAGTCTGAGACACTTAAAAACATAATTAAAGTATATATCTATATACCATGAAATATATTTAATTGAAACATTTAATAAGTAGAACTATATAATATTTTAATAAATGCATTCATAGACGTAGACATGGTACATTGGTAACAGAAATGAAAAGTAACTCCCCAGAGCCTTTGCCTGGCCCACTTCTCTGCCTGGATCAGTTTCATTTTTTTTTTTTTCTCTCTCGTCTCATGTCTTTGCTGATCAGCTTGTTGAAGTTGAAACTACCCCAGTCCCCAGGGTTGGTGTCTTATAACCTCCTCCTGTTTCATTTTCTTTACACAGACGTAGCACCGATGACCATCAGGCATTGTCTATATTTTACTTATATATTTTGATTACTGCCCATGTCTCCTACTGGAATGCAAGCTCCTTGAGGGAAGTGGGTGTTTGTTATGATTATCAGGAATTATACAATAGGGTAACTGTTACAAGTGATGCCTCCAAAGAGTGGAAGGTGCACCTTTAACCCCTTTATAGACAGTGCTTCATTTCACTCTCATATACCCCCATAGGTGATTAGAATGTACCCCATTTTCCAGATGAGTAAATTGGAATTCAGACAGGATATATCTCTCCCAAAGTACACAAATGACCTTTTAGATTTGTCTGATCACTCTAAGCCATGTCATTTTCACAGATACGAGGTCTAGTCCTTCTATACTCTTTGCTGTCTCCATCATAATCTAACCCAAGATGCATTTTAATCAGCTGCGTTGATGATTCTCATGGTTTTGAATCTGTTAGGAATATTTTGTTAAGGTGCATACAGTCGCAAAAGGTGCTGGACGGCATACAAAAATCTTTATTTCTTTGGTCTAAAATGATTTTCTTGCAAGTCAAATTAATTCTTCCCCCGCCCAAATATCATTTGTTTATCTGTTTGTCTAAAAAACACACATGCACTCTCTGATAAGAAGACATATGTTTCAGCTAAAAGTCTCCTTTGTTGTTTGCAAGAAGTCTTTATGCTATTTTAAAAGAAAAAGTGGAAGGGGAAGTTACAGAGAGAGGAAAAGATAACTTCTCATTTCAAAATATACTAATCTTGTCTCTCTAAGGACTGCTATTTGGCATTGGTTTAGTGGGGGCTGGTTTGGAAACCAATTGAATATACAGTGTTTATTTCAAAGCATTATTTTCCTCTGCCACTCCGTGATTTTTTCCAGGGGGATATTTGCATTTAGATGCTATCGGTACAAAGTAAAGGATATGACCATAAACAATTTGAAGGCAATGGGAAAAAAACAGTTAAAGGAAAGTAAAAGAAAAAGCAGTTGCTGAAGGGGAAGTGGGGCAGAAAGTGAGGAGATAATATGAGAAGAGGGGTTCCTGGACTTAGCTTCCCATGAAATAATGAGGAATCCACAGAGACACGGGAAAGAGGAAGGGCCAGTCAAAGAAAAATCAAAGGCAAGGAGGGTGCTATTTTTGTATATTAAAACATAATTAATATTCATCGCGCTCTTTAAAGGGGAAGTGGAAAATTGAGGGAGACAGAAAAAGCAAAGGAAAGGCGCAAATAAACGGCCCACGATAATAAGGGGAAAACCAGAGCCATGGAGATAATTGGGGAGATTGTACGGCCAAGGTCAAAGTACAAGCAGTCCAACAAAATGCTGTTTCTATAATGGTATAAAATATTCCTAGAGAGATAGTAATTCATTTGTGGATTCATTCTTTCATTCAGCCTGCATTTGGGAAGTGCCTATTGTATGCTAGGCCTTTGGTGCTGGATAGAGGGAATGGGTGGGTGAAAAAGCATGGTCTTCCCTTCAAGAAAATGAGAATTGGATATTCTGGTGATGACTGGATTTTTGGAGTGGAAATATAATATTCAGGAGTCATTTTATATTGGCCCTCCACTGACATTTTTTTTAAGTGTTGTTTGAAGGTGTCTGTACCTTACATAGCAGAGTCTGGATGTCCTGCTTTTCCTAACGATGGTTTTGCCCTGCAGTGAGCATTGTGTGAGAGCCGTGAGTGCCACGGGTTCCAAGGAAAGAAGAAGGAAGCAGCGCAGCACAAGTAAAGAAAGTGGTGAGAGACAAACCTGGGAATGTATAAAGATTTCTAAATAGAAGAGCATAGGTCTGGTTCAAGTCCCGATTTCGTGTTTCCTGCACACATTCACAAGACCACAGGAGAATCCGTGAGCGTGTTCCCGTCTCCACACAGTAGATGCCCACTATGCTGAAGCTAGCCTGGATTGTGGTAAAGGAAATTAACAAAAGAGTGAGGCAAAGAAGGAGTGCTGAGAGGTGTCACATACTGGGTGAGGCAAACTCCAAGTCGAGAAAATGAGTTCTGTGTCAACGCCGAGATTATTGTCTCCAACAGCCTTCACATACTTCCCTCCGTCTTTGATGTCACAGGCATCTCTCTTGCCAGGATGGATCGCTCTGCCTGTTCCACAGATCTGGTCTGCTCATTGCAGACTCCTATTTGATTGTTCTCAATGAATCATGAATTCAAGATCACCTACCCTCTCTTCCAATTTCTCCCTTGACAAACCAATCATTCCTTAATCTTAGGGAACGTTCTCCAATGTCCCATTTCCCAGCTTGCATCTATTCTGTTCTCTCTGCCCCCCACCTTCCTTACACTTCATGCTCAAATATTACTCACTCAAGACCCAGTTGAAATGTTACTTCTTCCATGAAATCTTCCTTAATGTGGCCAGATAGAAATATCCATTCTTATTTCTGAATTGCTATAGTACTTACTGTACCCTGCCTAAGGTAAAGTGATTTATGCTCATCTTCCTTTCTAGATTATAAAGTCCTTTAAAGTAGCACCTATATCTGAGTTGGTTTATATTTACTTAAATGGTGCCACACTAAATATACTCATAAATGAATAAATAGAAGGGGAAAGAAGATCATATAAGTGGAGTTAAATGAAAACAGAAGGAAAGGCCAGGCTCAGGGGCTTATACCTGTAATCCTAACACTCTGTGTGGCCAAGGTGAGAGGATCTCTTGAGCTCAGGGGTTAGAGACCAGCCTAAGCAAGAGCTAGACACTGTCTCTATCAAAAATAGAAAAATTAGCTGAGCATTGTGTCACAGGCCATGCCCATATTCCCAGCTATTAGGGATGCTCAGGCAGGAGGATTGCTTGAGCCCAGGAGTTTGGGGTTGCTGTGAGGTATGATGATGCCACTGCACTCTAGCTTAAGCAACAGAATGAGACTGTATCACAAAAGAAAACAAAACAAAACAATAAAAACAATAAGCGGTAGGATGGGGTAGAGAGTTTGACAATAGTTAGAAATGATCAGTAAACTGGTGATCCTTAATCTGCACAACAAGCTGTCAACTACTACTAGATTACAGCAGAAATATTGTATTTATTAACTCTAGAAGATAAACAAACTGCCACCGTCAAATTGATCAAATTTAGAACACATATTCTATGCATTTAATCAATGTATTAAACAATATCCAATTAAAAACTACATTTTTAAAATTACCATATCTTTATAAAGATAAATATTTCCCAAAGTTATCTAATTTGTTTATCCATTTGGGATGCACCAAAAGTCTTTACACAAAAGAAATGATACATTTTCTCATAATTTCTCATGCTTGATTCCTTTCCTCACATCTTTACTTTCATAATTATATTTGGAATGTTTATAAATAATCCTATTATGTACAATTACCTTGTCCATGGGATTAAAAGGGGGTGTTAGGTCTGGCAGCCTTGATTTTTACCAGACTAGAGAGCCTCCCTGTGAACCTCTGACACATTCTAGAGACGTGAGGTGATTAGCCAGCAGGTGTCTGAGAAGCATGCCCAAGATCCTTTCTCAGAGTGCTCAGAAATCTTCCCTGCTGGAGGATTATTTTTGGCTCTGCTTAACTGTAGCCCAGCTAACTTGAAAGATACATGATGTACTCTATACATCACCTTCTTTCGTATTTATCATATATGTCTACAATGGATTAGAATAGATTTTGTAAACTGTATCATAAAGCCATAATAACTACTGCTTTAATAATATGCTATATTCAACCAGTAACTTTACCCTCTTCAGAATGGTCATTCATTCTGGTATTAGAGCTTTGCTTGCCACCTCTTTGCCTTCTTTGGGGGTAATAGTTTGGGGATACCTCCCTTTCTCTTGGCATCAAGTTTTCATGAGGAAACCGGAGCTGGAGCAACAGGTCTGATTTCTTGCTGCACTGCAGAAATTCTCAGAGAGGAGGAGTAGGTTCCTGTTTGTTAGGTGCCGCTAATCGGTCCTTGTTTCTCATTTGGCTGTAATGAATCTAATAAAAAGTGGAGCCCGTGGGGAATGTCTTTCTATTCTTCTCTCTCCTCCCTGTATCTCTGAAGAGCAGCTACCCTGTCCTGTTCAAGATGTGCACACAAGTCTGACTGCCCTGTGTAGGCATCTGCACCTGTCCCAGAGGCCTGCTCATATCCCAGCAGCCAGTGTTTGAGTGGATCATTCAGCTCCATTTTCATAGATCTCAATCAGTATTAATCCTCTAAATGTGGTGAACTGCTCTATAAATATTGAATTCCAACATGCATGTCTAAGTTGGTTTCACATTCAGCAAGGGAAGCTAGGGATGTTATATATCAATGCCCTGAAACTCTACCAATATCCTTTGGATCATTTTTATCGTCAGCAAAGTCTACTTTCTTTGAAGGTAACTTGACGTTTTGATAGAGCCATAGTTGTCTGATAATTCCTTGGGTAACATGAGTGTGGTGGGTGGGGTGGCTGGTGCTAAAGTTGAGTGATTCAGTTTATGACTATAAAATAGATCACTGGTTTTGTTTGATTTCCTAAACAGGCACTGAAGGCAGATTTTCAAAAATAGTTTTGAGTCATGGTGGCGTCATTAGGTTAGCTTTACAGCCTTCCAGGGGATGAATAGGGATGAAGACACATATTTAGATGCATGATCCTCAAGTTGCTATTAAAAACTATCAGATCTCTTCATAATTACACTTAGAACTTGAGGAGAGTTGTTGCTAGATACTTCAAGCTAGGAAACTGGGCTTCCCAACCCTCGACCATAACTTAGCCTCTTGTAGAATTATGTTTCCAATACCATGCTTCGGGACTCAACTCCAAGTTGAGTTGAGAACCACTACCATAAAAGTACTACCCTTATTTCCCACAGTATTATGGTAGCCGTGTCACCAGCACATTCCATGACATCACAACATGTCTCCCTTTTGAGGGCCCATAAAAGAAATTCAGAAGAACTTTTTTACAATATAGAATAAATAGTCTCTTTTGAATCCAAAATTCTTCATTTTTACCTCTGTCCTATGGTATGTTACTGTATCAAAAGACATCAAGTCTCATTTGTAACCATGCAGAGTAAAAATAAATGTAAAGAGATGGGGAAAACTGCATAAGCTGGAGCATTCTTATGACTATTACGAAACATGCATAGAGGAAAACCTTTTATAAACCTCTTGGGGCAGGGGTAAGATCTAAAACCCAGGCTCAAATAAAAGCAAGAGCAAGAACCACCAACTCAGCGCAGGAGATGACAACACAGCATTTGGAAGGTAGGAGTGTAGAATCAGGTGCCTAACGACCTGAGTTCTAATTCCATCTCTGTCTCCTGTGGACTGTGACTAAATCTCTCTGCTCCTGTGTAACCATAAGATGCAAAATAAAAATCCAAACTACTTACCTCACATTGTTACTGCTAGGATTCACTATTGCATATGAAATATTTAGAAGAATATCTAACACATCGGAAGTTATCTGGAAATGTTACCTTATTTTTATTATTGAGTGCTTGCTAGGTTCCAGTCATTCTTCTAAGGGTTTAAATGTACTATCTTATTGAGTTGTTGCTTCAGTCCTATGAGATCAGTAATAAATACATGCATATTTTACAACTAAGGAAGCCAAGGCATAAGAGTGGTACACACATACAGGATATAACATAGATGGTGATAGGTGTTCAACACAAAAAATGATCACCAAGCTACCTCTGAAGGAAGAAGGGTTGAGTGAGCTCTAGGGTTTGAGATCTTTTGAGTGGTTGATGCAGGGTTGAAATAAGAAAGGAGTTGTTCAGGGCAGTGAGACACTGAGCCCTATGATAGAAATGTCCTGAGAAGACACACACATGGAGTCGTCATGAGAGATCAGAACTGTTCAACTGAACAGCATTAAAAAGTGGGTTGGTCTGAATGTGTGCAGAAGCTTTCTCTTCAGTAGACATGCGAATATCAAATAATGGTCTCAATCAACAGTCTCCCTGTAACAGAATTACATATCCCCACCATCGTCATGCCCTCATGGTAGGATTTAGCATACAGTTCACCCTTGAACAACATGGGTATTACTTACACGTGTATTTTTCTCAGCAAAAGTTACACCAGTGTTCTTGCCTCTCCCACCTCCCTTTCCACTTCCTCCACTTCTTCAGGCCCTGCCACATCTGAAAGAGCAAAACCAACCTCTCCACTCCCTCCTCCTTGACCTACTCAATGTGAAGATGGTGAGGATGAGAATTTCATAATGATCCACTTTCACTTAATGAATAGTAAATATATTTTCTCTCCTTTTTGATTTTCTGCATACCATTTTCCCTTCTCCACTAACTGTATTGTAAAAATTCAGCATATAATAAACATAGCATTCAAAAATATGCATTCATTTTTAATGTTATTGGTAAGGCTTCTGGTCAACAGTACGCTATTAATAGTAAAGCTTTTGGGGACTCAGAGGTGATACACAAATTTGTGACTTTGCAGAAGGAGGGTGAGTGCTCCTAACACCCTTATTGTTCAAGGTAAACTTTATATTCCACCCATTAACTTTTGAATTATCCGCAATTTTGCTCAGTGGGAGATTACTGTATGTGATGTGAGCAAAAGCTTAAAATGTGCTTTTGTGGTTGGCCTCACTTCCTTGTACTTTTGTCATCACAACTGAGAGAACATTCTAGGCTTCCACTGTATCTCCAGCCTGTGACTGAAAAGGAAACACACAGAACAGGCTTGCATGTAATCCACAGTCTGAAGCAGAACTTCCCAGCTCTCAGATGCCTCATTAAATGAACATACTTTCAATAAAATAGATAAATAAAATAAAATATACAAGTAAATAAAAACCAAAAAATAACTATAACAAAATAATAAATATTAATTAACTAATGAAGAGTACTTAACATGAAAATGTTTATATTTTGTAAGTGCAGTGAATTTCGACAAATACCACCTACAGTTTGGCCAGAGTTTATAAGTGAAGGGCACAGCACTCCCTAAGACCATCAGTCTTCTTTATTATACCTTAAGCCACTGAATCTTCAGTATGGTTTATTACACAGCATTATCATGGAAATAACTGACTTATACCAAATGTCCATCACAAAGAAATCACTAAGTACTGCTGATTTTTTTTTTTTAATGAAAAGCATCAACACGATGAGGTAAGAGGTGACAAAACAAATATCTGGGGACTCATATTGAAACAGATAAATGACCAAAACCTCTTTAAAATATGTTGAGCTCTTGTTCCAGAAGAAAAAAAAATTAAAAGATGGCGTCAACATACTATGATCTGTCATAGATCTGCTATGCATTTTATTTTCTCTAACTCCCTCGATTTGACCTATGCAGTGAGACTTCTTGGGTCTGAGGATGAAATCTGTGGCTCTTGGTAGAGATGTTTGTCATTAAGGGATAGTTACCATTTCTCACTTTTACTTTAAATAGTGCCAAGAAGGAAGCAATTTATTCATTCAAAATTCAAGTAGAGTAGCCAGTTATCTAGCCAGTACTGACATTCGAGAGTCTAAAATGTGCTTTACCTGAGGGGTTTCAAGGCTCAACCTGAAAGTGTCTTCAATGACTGGTTTCATTTTAACTTTCACAGCTATAGTGTAATGGCCAAAAAAAAAGAACCACTAGTCTACCACTCCAGAAATCTATCTTAGAGGCTTTGCTCTTCATCTGCTGTGTGGCTTTGAGCAAGTCCCCTCTCCTCAGTGGACTCCCAATTTTTCAATCATAAAATAAGAAAAATGGGCTAGCAGATCTCTGAGTTTCCTGTGAGCTCAAGCAGCTCCTCTTCCCTCTGACTTCCTAGTGTGACCTTGGGCAAATCATTTAACATCTTTCAGCCTGACTTTCTTAATACCTCATCCCGGTTAATGGCAAATCCATCCTTCGCATCATCCTTGACTCCTCTCACACCCCACGTTCAATCTGTCAGTAAATCCTACTTTGGGGTGGCTACTTCAAAATATATGCATAATTCAACCAGTTCTCCTCACTGCAACTTTGTGGTCAAAACTACTATATACCTCTTGTCTGAAAAAATTATAATATAAAAATTGAATTTTATATATGTTGTTTTTCACTGCCTTCCAAATCATCATTTTTTACACTAGGTCTGTTTGCAAAAAGTCTTCAGTGTATTTTATACTAAGACTCATTTCGATTTGCACTGGCTATGTTACAATTGCTCAGCAGCCACATGTGGTTGATAGCTATTGTATTGTGCGACACAAGGCTAAAATCAAAGTGTATTCTCCTAATCACGTTCCCATTTTAATGTTCTATCTAAACTGAGATTCTTGCCTCAAATGAAGTTTCATGTTCTAGGGGTCAATCTCTTTCAATTGACCACAAATAACAATGCTTCCCTGCACCCACCACCTTCATTTTTCTTCATTTTTTTCTCACTTATGTCTCTTTCCTTAAGAATTTTCTTCAAGTCTATTTTTAGAAAAGTACTCTTGACTAATAACTTAATACATCCCTTATTCATTTGACAATCTTTTACTGAGAGTCTACTATAAGCTATAAAGTGTTATTTCCACCCCCAACAAATGCTTCTGTAAAGAACGACACTGGAGGTAGCCAGCTTCTATCCAAAAGGATAAATGGGGTTCTAACGGTAAGATTTATCGTGGCTGTGCCATTGAGGTGGGGTCAGGCTAAGAAAGCAAGAAAATAATTTAAGGGATAGGTGGATCATGAAGATAGTTGCTTGCTCTTTTTATGCAGTAAAGAAGTTAAGATAGATGTATCTTTTTTTACCCCCACTCATTTATTAGCTTAGTAATCCATTGATCAAAGCACACCAAGCAGTGAAATTAGAGTTACATGTTCTAGATCTTTGTCAAAAAGGAAAATTAGGATGGTTTCTCCTGATGACTTTTCAAGGCATGCTCTAATCTTCCTAAGGTGCAGGAACAATGAGTATCCTCAGATGTGTTCCAGGCATATTTGTAAATAGCGTGCATGATTTAAGTGGCATTTGATTGCAATTTTTTTTTCCAAACTCTTAAAGCAAATCAAGATGCCAAAATAACAAGAGCTATTCTATCAAGTGCTGAAGTATAGAAGTCTTTAGGAAACATATCTCTGGTCCCTGGGATTTCAGAATCATGGGTGATAAGAATGTGAGGAGACTTGGAGAGATCATCTAGCCCTATGCTCTCCTTCCATATCAAATCCATCGGGGTCCAAAGAGAATAAATGAGTTTTTAAAGACCATGTACTGTAGTTTGAAGACAGAGTACTAAGACTGCATCTTTTTAGCCAGTTTGCATTATTTCTAGCTCTTCATACAAAGAAAAGACTGAGAATTTTGCCTTTGTTCCCTGACTCCTTATTCTCTGAGAGCTGCACAGTGTTGAAGGCATGATGCCTTCCTGTCTAAAGAGTGGAGGTTATAGGTAAACACACAAGTAGCTCTCAACCATGCACTGACTCCTGCCTTTCCCATAGGAATGAAAGAGGTTGAGAGGTCAAGTACATCAGGTCGAGCCACTGGAGGGCACCAAATTATCTCTTTCTTTTTTTTTTATTTTTATTTTTTTTTGAGACGGAGCCTCAAGCTATCCCCCTGGGCAGAGTGCCATGGCATCACAGCTCATAGCAACCTCCAACTCCTGGGCTCAAGCCAGTCTCTTGCCTCAGCCTCCCAAGTAGCTGGGACCACAGGCGCCCGCCACAACGCCCGGCCATTTTTTGGTTGCAGCCATCATTGTTGTTTGGCGGCCCGGGCTGGGGATTCGAACCCGCCACCTTGGGTGTACGTGGCTGGCGCCTTAGCCGATTGAGC
>CAUYQV010069485.1:0-38265 GCA_963574575.1 Galagoides demidoff
AGAGATTCAAACATACTAGCAAGAAGAGAACAAGTGACCCCCTCTCAGGGTGGGCAAGGGACTTGAAGAGAAACTTCTGTGAAGAAGATAGGTGCATGGCCTACAGATATATGAAAAAATGCTCACCATCCTTAATCATCAGAGAAATGCAAATCAAAACTACTTTGAGATATCACCTAACACCAGTAAGATTAGCTCATATCACAAAATCCCAAAACCACAGATGCTGGCGTGGTTGTGGAGAAAAGGGAACACTTCTACACTGCTGGTTGGATTGCAGACTAATACTTTCTTTTTTGGAAAGACATCTGGAGAACACTTAGAGAACAAAAAATAGACCTGCCATTTGATCCTATAATTCCTCTACTAGGCATATCCAGAAGACAAAAAATCACACTATAATAAAGATATTTGTATCAGAATGTTCATTGAAGCCCAATTCATAATAGCCAGTCATGGAAGAAGCCCAAGAGCCCATTGATCCATGAAAGGATTAATAAATTGTGGTATGTGTATACCATGGAATACTATGCAGCCATTAAGAAAGATGGAGACTTTACCTCCTTCATGTTTACAGGGATGGAGCTGGAAAATAATCTTCTTAGCAAAGTATCTCAAGAATGGAAGAAAAAGTATCCAATGTACTCAGCCATACTAAGAAACTAATTTATAGCTTTCATAGGAAAGCTATAACCCAAATTTAGCCCAGGAATATGGGGAGAAGGGAGAGGAAGGGGAGAAGGGGAGGGTGGGTGGAGCAAGGGTGATTGGTGAGATCATGCCTATGGTTCATCCTATAAGGGCACATGTGAATCTCTCTAAATGTAGAATATAAATATCTTAACACAATAACTAAGAAAAAGACACGAAGGCTATGTTAACCAGTTGGATGAAAGTATTTCAAATTGTATATAGAAACAGTACACTGTACCCCATGATAGTATTAATGTACACTACTATGATTTAATTAAAAAAAAAAAAAAACTTTGAACTCCTGAAGGATAGGAACCTATCTGGTTTTCCTCCTGTATTCCCCAAGTCCTGTAACTGCTTCTGACATGGAATATTTCTCGAAAGGCAAATAAATAATCAACTCAAGGCAAATTTGCAAAAGGACTTCTTTCTATACCTAGACTCTCACAACAACTGAAAAAATACAGTTACAAAGTGCTAAATATTAAAAAATAAAACATTGGGAGCAGCCTTCTATCTAGAAAAATCCATGCAGATCCACACACATGAACAGAGATTGGACTCCTCATGTTCCATGAAAAGGAATGTCTTTAGAATCAGAGTCTGTGCTGTCAGCCACCTGCATCCAGTTCTTCCCCAGAGGAGATGTGAGCTGTGTGGTGATGTAACTGGGTGCACAGGGTGAGCGTGCTCAGATCAATCGGCTCTTTTCTCATTTTCTTGCACACAGTCCACCTGTATAAAACTGGTGTCCAGGTCTGCTCCCCAATATTTATTAATGGGCTGGCAAGCCCAGTGGGTGCCCACCTGATATGTGTCTTTCAGTCTAGCATTTACCCCCAGCAATGATGATAATCTGATCTCCTCTCTCATGTTTATTCCTCTCAATTCCCTCAAAAATCATGTGAGGAAAGATGTTCCTTAACCCCAGCTTTCTTGAATAAATCCATGTTTGTGTATTAGCACACACACGTGTTCTGGGCATGTTTGTCTGGTGTGAATATAAATACAAGCATATACACACTTTCATTGAATAGATTTTGTAATTTCTTAGACTTGAAAATATATGTGTGTATTATACAAAACTAAAACACCTCTTTAGTATTTTAATTAACTCTGGGAACTTTAAATTTGCAATTCTAATGTGTCTGTGTTTTGTGTTTAGTTTTAGAGTTTTATGCTCCTTCTATTGTGATGCAAATTGCCAAAGCAGTTGATTTCATAGTTTCACAGAAATACCTTACATCTTAATTTTCTACAATGGAAAACCAAAAGCAAACCCCTAACTCTAGCAGAATGTTGTTGGCGGGTCTCCGGTTCCAGCCCTTCTTCCTGAGCGCGCTTTAGATCAGCGCTGTTCCCTGTGAGGCCCAGATGAGCTTCCCCTTCTCCTAAGGTCCATTCCACCTGGGCACGTTCGCCTCTACTGGTCCTTTCCAGGTACCTCTCTTACTTCTGCTATATTATCAATATTAAAAGTCCACTCTGTTTAGCAGGCTAATACAGCAAGTAACATTCTCTGCCGGAGGGATATAAACACTAGAGCAGCGGTTCTCAACCTGTGGGTCGCAACAGGAACTTTATGAAAGGGCCGTGGCATAGGAAGGTTGAGAACCACTGCGCTAGAGGAATAGTGTTTCTGTGGGAATGAAGAAATTGAGTAAACCAGTTTTATTGAAAATTCTATATCTGAATAATACAAAGTTCTGTCTTTAGCTAAAAACATTTTTCTGTTTGTTATTTAGATAATATTTTAATGTTTAAGGAGAAACTTTTCAGATCCTTCCAGATATATTGGGGGTTTTGATACTTCCAAGGATGTTTTACTTTGAGCACTTGGGGGAATTATTAGGTTTTTTTTTTTTTTAATTATTTGAGCATTTTGTATATATTATAAGTTTTTAAATTCCAGTTCCACCTGGATTACATAATACATCAGAATTTATTTCCAGCCAACATACTGGAAGGCCTGAAAAAATTTACTGAACCTGTCTACAATTTTCTAAAATATATGTAATTTATTTAAAAATGCAAAATATAAATAATAATATGAATGTTAGTGAGAAAAAATGCATGCCTAGCTCTTACTAATAAAAATGCTTACTTAGAGCATCAGAAGCTATCAAAAAATAATTTTGTCCCAGCTTTCAGAGAGCTTGAATTGATTTCAGGATAAAGACATGGAACACTGCAGGGTCATCAGGCGTGAATCTACTGTAAGTGATACTGTAGGGCTTTGACTCTATGGCTGAAGCATCTGCCCTGTGGTCACTTGGGTAAAGTCTTTCCACTGCCTGGAAAGTTGAATCTGATTGTTTGAGATGGGACCAGATTTTAATGATCAGCCGTGAAGGAGAAGAAAAAGGTAGAAATTTTCATGTAGACAAATTAAGCAGCAATGTAGTCTCAGTGGCAGCCTCACACAACTCCTGTGTGAACCTCTGGAGTTAGAATGGCCCTACAAAGTGGGTCACCAGGAGGGGAAGAGGGCTGGAGCTTTGTGTTCCACGTTTATTAGATGTGGCTCCCCCAGGAGGGCACATGGCAGCCTGGCATCGGCCAAGGTGGCTCTTGTCAATGAAACAGTCCCTGAAGTCACTAAAAGTTGAAGGATGTCTATCACTGGCATCCCCAGTAGCTGGGGAAACCCTCCTGAATACGCGTCTGAGTATGTCTGCTCATGTTATACAATGTTCATCTCAGAGTAGATACACAATTCCAGTAATCCATGAAAATTTCCCTCTAGGAAATTCCGTGGAATTTAATACACATTAAGAGCATATTCTTGGGAAATCATACAAACAGTATCACCTTATTTGTATAAGGCAAAATGGATTTTTTGAACAAAGGCGTCAGCCTAAAATACCAAAAATAAACCAGCAGTTTTTATCATATTATTTAGAATTTAATTTAAAATGTTTCAATAAAAAAAAGAACATGCATGCATGAGTGTAAAGAAATAATTCCATAATATATAGATGTGTGTAAATGATTTAGATATACAGATACAGATCATCTCCACATTGATCTGATTTAGCAATATAGGTTAATTAGAAACTTTACTCCAGAAATAAACACTAGAAATGCCTTTTTCCTCACTCAGTGTTAAAGACCTTAAAAATTACTTATATAGCTGTACAATATGTTTGTTTTAAGCTAAGTGTCATTGCAAAAGAGTCAAAAAGTTCACAAAATAAAAATTTATAGCATAAAACATAAGAGAAAGCGAAGGATAATTTCTGAATGAAGAAAGAAAAATATAACTTTATAAATTTAGTATAGCATGAGATGTAAAGTGTTTCCAAAGTGGACAGTGGCCCACAGAGCCCTAGACCTTCACCTTCACTCACTGCTCTCTCTCAGTCACCCAGAGCAACTTCCAATACTGCAAGAGCCATTCATTCCTGGCGAATCGTTATTTCTTATATTCTTATATAAGAATCGTTATTTCTTATATTCTTATATTTATACTATATTTTTACTGTGGTTTTTCTTTTGCTTTTTGTTTGTTTTTTGTTGTTGTTGTCCTTGGTGGTGGTGGTTTTTACAAAAAAGCAAATTCTACTATTTACCCTTCTAAGTTCTGGCAAGAAGTAAATTTTCTATTCAAAATAATTGTTACTACACTAAAATATAAATTTTCATCTGGCACCTCAAATATCAAAAGGCATAGTTTATTAAGCTAGAAATTAACAACATATAATTATCAAATTCAAAGCCCATCTGTGAAACATTAATGCAAAATATGGAGGATAATATCCATTTCCATAGCTTTCTGTGTAGTATTGGTGGTGGTAATGAACTCACTTCATTTCAGAGGCCATGCTTTATTCCTCTTTTTTACCCTGCATCCTCAAAACCTAGCACAATGTTTTCAAATAAAAGAGCAGGTCAATATCAACTGACTGAGTGAATTTAAAAAAAAAACCTAAAGAAATGAAGGAATGAATGATCAAAACTAATCATATTCAGAGTCATCTTTGATTTCTCTAAATCTGTCTTTGAGAAGCCAGACTAATGTCAAATTGTAAGATATTTTAAAAAGTCAATTACATTACAGAATTCTAGTCACTTTCATATTGGCTTTAGAAAAATGGCTATTAAATGTGTGACCAGGACACTTTGCATCTTACACTTCCTTTATCTATTGTGTTTAATTATGTATCTGCTCAGCGTCCCTTGTGCAGTGGTTTGAACAGTTAAGGTGTGGGTAGTTGCAACACATTTTGTACTTCGCGTGATAGCTCCCCGGGAATATGACCCTTAGAGCTAATTATGGGAAATGTAACACTGTTTCAAAGAAGAAATTTTGTCAGAGACAAAACAACAAATGAAAATACTTTAAAATAGGAGCGATAGTGGAGTAATGGTTAATACAAAGTATAAAATACATTTGAAATTGTATCAATAAATCCACATAGATTTGATTACCATTTTTTCTTGCTTTTGAAAATTTTACTTGTTAACTGATGGGAATTGACAGCTACATACAAAAGCATCAATACAAGCAAATTGTGAGGGAATCTAATAATTAGAATTTTTTGAATTTATAAAAATTCGTATAATTTTTGGCTGACTATATATGTACAGAATATTCTGAACAAAATATTTGAATCAATAAATCATGTGGACACAATATATGAATTTAAACTATGAAGTTTTATTGATTCAAAATATTTGAATCTGTAACTTATGTACACAAAATCATGAATTTAAACTATTTAAACTATTTAATAATTCCAATAAACTTACATATGTATTAATCCTTTCATTTCTGGAAATCTCAGGGGGTTTTGTATATTTTAAAAATAGCTGATACCTTAGAATGATAAGTAGAAATTATATATTAACAAATGGAAAGTAATTTTTTTCCTAAATAGCCTGTATCTTTTTAAGTACTTAAGATGAAAACTGTTTGCTTTGTATTATAATTATGCAAATCACCTCATAGTTTTAGTTCACACATGAATAATCTGGTAACTCCAGGATTTTATCAATGCATACCTATTACTTCTTTAGTTATGTTTAAATGTTACTCATTTTAAAATCCATCCTTTAGAAAATGAAATGGAGCATTGAGGGGAAAAAAACACTCCAAAACGATGGTCCTATAATTTTATACTCTGTTTTACTTTTTCTGAAGGCTCCATGATGAAGGCAATATTGAGAGTCTAATCAAGCATCGTTGCTGTGTATGCAGAAATGTAAACTAGGCAAAAACTGAATAAAAGCGGAGGTAAATCTCAAGAGCGGACAGAAGTACCTGTCCAAGCCTCCATTCTCCACCTTCTCAACTTTTTTACGAAGGGCAATTCATTTAAACTCCTTGAAACTTACATTTCTCTATAAAATGGGATAAATGACAACAGTTGCCCTTTAGGGATTGTCATTTATAATCTGTTTGTATTTCTTTTACAAGAATACATAAAGTGACACATTATAGTATATTATTCATTATTACAACATCGTGTTTATTAAATGAAAGCTTTGCTATTACACAGTAGGTCTCGCGAGCCCAATTCTAATCAATTGCAAACATAAACCTTGTCATATCAGTTGGAGATTTGCATCATGTGACAAATGCCTGAATCCCTACGTTGATGGAGAAAACATGGGAAGGAAAATAGAAGTTGAAATGAGAATCAAAAATCCTACTTTAGGTCCTGTCCTGAGCTTTGTGACCTGAGCTAATAACTTAATATTAAAATTTCTGGACTTTATTTCTTAACCAAAACATTAGAATATTGGCTTAAATGATTTCCGTTGACATAAAGACTTGCCAAATGTTAGGTTTTATAGACGTGGTTCATGGAACGTTTCCTGTTCACACCACACAGTTGTGGCTGTGAGCTGCTCCCGTGACTCCAGGAGTTACAGATATGAGCCGTAAGCTTGCGACTAGATCCCAACCCAGTAAAGAGTCTCCAGAGAATCCCTCAGTGTATTAATTCTTTCTTGAATTTCCGGGTTCTTCTTGGTGAAGTGAATTCTTGTACTTTCTTTTATTTTGTTTTTGCTTCACTCGCCCCAGAGTTACACTTCCTTCTTTCTTAACATGAAGAAGAAGCAGAATCTATAATATTCCCTGATCATGGCAGCCCAGGTTGGTCCTTTCTTCAAAGAGGGAGATCCAAAAATTTCAGCAAGAGTACCAAGTTCTAAGAGATGTAAGACCTGATAGATGTAAAGGTCTATATATTTTTTCTATAAGTTTGACTACCTGGAGATCAGAAACAGCTAATTGCCAAACCCTTTCTTCTGGAAATTTTTTAAAACTAGAAAATTCCCAGTGGCTAGAAAAAGTTACACATATTTCACTGCTGGGGAAGGAAAATGGGAATACAAAATAAAACTGAAAATGATTTTATTGCAATATTAATAACATTCTTCAAATTTTTAACCACTGTGTGAGGCTTTTTTTTTTATTAATTGATAGCTGTATACATTAATGCAAACATGGGGTACATTGTGCTGTTTTCATATGAATTTCAATTTGAAATACTTTCATCAAGCTGGTTAACATAAATTTCATGTCATTTGCTTAGTCATTATATCAAAACATTTATATGCTAGTTCTAGAAAAGTTCACTTGTACCCTTGTTAGACAGAAATATAGGTGATCTTTCTGGTCACCCTCCCACCACCCATCTGCCCTTCTCCCCTCCCCTTCCCCACCCCTCCCCATATTCTTGGGCTAGAATTAAGTTGTATCTTTCCTTTGAGAGCTATAGATTAGTTTCATAAAAGGGCTGTGTACTTTGGATACTTTTTCTTCCATTCCTGAGATACTTTGCTAAGAAGAACATTTTCCAGTTCCATCCATGTAAACATGAAGGAGGTAAAGTCTCCGTTTTTCTTTAGGGCTGCATAGTATTCCCTTTTATGAAACTAATCTATAGCTCTCAAACGAAAGATACAACTTAATTCTAGACCAAGAATATGGGGAGGGGGTAGGTAAGGGGTGGGGAGAAGGGTGGTTGGGTGGTGGGAGGGTGACCAGAAAGATCACCTATATAATCTGTCTAATAAGGGTACAAGTGAAATTTTCTAGAACTAGAATATAAATGTTTTGATACAATGACTAAGCAAATGACATGAAATCTATGTTAACCAGCTTGATGAAAGTATTTCAAATTGTATATGAAAACAGTACAATATACCCCATGTTGACATTAATGTATACAGCTATCAATTAATAAAAATAAAATAAAATAAAATAGAAAAAAAAAAGCAGATACATGGGCTGGTGGGGTGGCTCACGCCTGTAATCCCAGCACTCTGGGAGGCCGAGGCAAGTGGATTGCTTCAGCTCAGGCTGTGGAGACCATCCTAAGCAAAATGGAGACCCCATCTGTAAAAATAACTGGGCATGGGCAGCACCTGTGGCTTAAAGGAGTAGGGCGCAGGCCCTATATGCCGGAGGTGGCTGGTTCAAACCCAGCCCTGGCCAAAAACTGAAAAAAAAGAAATAATAACTGGGTGTTGTGGCGGGAGTCTGCAGTCACAGCTACTTGGAGGCTGAGGCAAGAGGATCACTTGAGCTCAAAAGTTTGAAGTTTTTATTGATTCAGGGCGAGTTCACCCAGGCTTGGTCAGCCCTAGCCACCTGGGAGGACCTGCCACGCCTTCTGCATCTCCGCCAGGTGTTCTTGGGGCAGCTGATAAGGAGAGGCAGAGCTGGAAAACCAAGTGCCACAGAAAGGGCAAGCACGGTGGAAGCCCACAGGTCGCCAGTTAGTTAGGGGAGACCACGGCACAGCCTGCAATGCTGCTGTTGCCATCCCTAGAGCCATACTTGAACCTAGAAAGCCCTCCTCTGGCTGCACTACTCCCCTGTGAGCATTTTACAGGTCTAAGGGTGGTACAGGATCCCTCCATAGAGGAGGACCCCTCATTTCCTTGGCCTGGTCAATTTCATGTAAGTTTCCTAGGCCCAGACAATTTTATGAATGGCATGTATTCATTCGCAGCATCCATAATGCAATCATTCACCTTGCCCCAGCTGAAGGGACTGTATCCATTCAGTAATGCATTCATTCATCTTACCCCAGCGAAAGAACTGCATCCAGAGAACCCAGGCAGAGAGAGATTTTCTGACTTAAGTCTTTCTCACTGCCAGAGGCTCTGGTGCTTTCTCTGTATTCTCTTCTATAAAATAAATCCCGTCTGACTAGTGATCTGTGGTCTGGGGATTCATTCTTTGAGTCCCCCAAACCAAGGACCTCATGAAGAAGAAATTCCAGTACTGCTGTGAGCTATGAGGTTATAGCACTCGAAGGGTGACAAAGTGAGACTCTGTCTCAAGAAAAAAAAAAAAAAGGAAAACAACAACAAAAAAATCAAACAAACAAGAAGATACATGTGCTCTACCTTCCACAACACAAACCTTGTCCCAGAACTTGTTAACCCTGTGGATTAGATCGCTCTTCCTTTCTAACTTTTTTTGATAACCAATTTAAAGTATAAATATGTTTGCCTTACTCAATTGCTACAAGGTATTTATGAATGGAGAGTCTCCATACATGTGGCTTGCTATGTTCTTAAAACAGAAGTTGAATTATAAATAATATTATGATTTCTTGTTATTGGATAGGAAAATCTTCCACATCATTTTTTAACTTAAAAATAATCTTATTTCCTTCGGGTTTTTTCCTTTTATTCATTTTAATTTATATATATTTTCAAAATGTTATAAAAAATGTAGGAATTTTTACTGAATTTTTTTTATAAATCATAACCCATTGGAGATTTCAGAGGGGAATGCCAGCCTGCTGTAGCTTTCACCCACATAATCCTTTGTCCTTCATAGAAATAGTTGAGAAAAAAGAATTTTGATTGATAGACTAAGAATGCAGATCTTAGGAAAACCATCATTTATATTCCTGGTAAGGGTATAGTAAAAATGTTTATATTCCTGTGGAGGGTATAGTATCAGATTTTTCTTAATCATGTGGACTTGCTAATTTACCCAGAAAAAAACAAATATGCAGATTTCCTCTTGGGTACATATACACTACTAAACAATTCCCAAAATTTCCCTTAAGACTTTGTTTTGGTAATTATTATTTCATAGAAGAGCTACTGTCTTTAATTTTTTCATATTCTTTTACTAGATTTCTGATTTTCTTTTCTACTTCTAATATTATAAATTCTACTTATGTATTTATATATTTTAAAACAAACAGGAGTCTAATTTACTTCTAATGTAAATTTTCTTTATCTAACAATGTCTTAATATGCAGTAATTCATTGAAATTTAGTTTGAAGTGTTTAAAAATCATTGCTGTGATTATACTATGAATTTATTCTGATCATTTTATTTTGGTTTTAATCATTTGGAGATTTTTAAAGTGTTGATTTTTTTTTTCCATTGTGAGTCTATTTGCATGTAGTTCAAATTATTGTGTCCTGGTTGGGAGGTACAGAATTATTGATAAAGATCTTTATCATTTATTATTGGATACAGGGTTTGCCTATTTATCTAATACACATTGATACCTCACCTACTATGTGCCAGGTCCCTTTCTAGGAACGAAGAATATAGCAGTGAATCAAAGAGATGAAAATCCTTACTTTAATGGATTGGATTGGGGGGAAGAGTAAGGAAACCAAATATATGTTAAGTTGAAATAAAGAAGAACACAAAACACAACAAGATTCGGAAAATAAATAAGAATGTCAAGAACTGTGGAGGGCCTGAACTTTTACCTTTCTTGCAAGTCAACCTATTAGTTTGCCACAATATCCTGGATGTTGATTGAAGAGGTGAGACTCCTGGGTCCAAGATGAATGACTTTATTACTAATAGCACAGCAAGAAGAATGAGGAATCCTGGCACACAGAGTTTGTTACATTATGGAAGAGGAAACTTGGGCATAAAAGGAAACTAAATCTTTTATAAGGGACAGTATGAAAACCTGTCATTTGTTCTGAAGGTGACACTGTCTTTCTCCAAGCCTCTTCAATATATAAAAATGCTAGCAAAGTAGTTCAGAACAAAAGACAATTGGCACCTTAGTCTACAAGACAGGCTGAAAGGTAAGAAACTGAAGTGTCTTCTGATAATGTTCAGTCCTTGTGATACTGGAACTTCGTCAGTAGGTCATTGGTCTCAGAGATTCGAAGAATGAATCCACGGACCACGGATCATGGTAAAACATAATTTATGTTACATCAAAGAATACAGAGAAAACACCAGAGCTCTGGCAGGGGGAAAATTTCAAGTCAGAAAATATCTCCACTCTGGGTCTTTTGTCAGGGGTATATATAGCCCAACATATGAATGGATATAATGCACTTTGTTCCCAGGGCTAGGAAACCTACATGAAACTGACCAGGCCTAGGAAAGTACAAGTAATCGAGTAGGCCTGGGAAATGGGGGCTCCCTGTTCAGCCACAAGTGCAAGAGAGGGAGACACCAAGGTGCTGGTGTCTCCCCAGCAGTTGTCTGGTCCCTCTGGCTACTGAAGCCTCCTGCGGGCCCTCCGTGCCTACCTTCCAACTCGCTGGCTCCTCTGCAGGCTGCAGCTGCACCAATGATACTGGACTTTCAGGATCTTGGTCTCGGTGATTTGAAGATTAAATCCGTGGACCACAGATAAGTGGCAAAACAGAATTTATTTACAGAAAAGAATACAAAAAAACACTAAAGTTCCTGGTAGGGAGAGAAAACCCTAGAGGGGAGAGAAAAACTTTCTTTGTTTCTCTCTCTGTCTCTCTCCGTTTAGCAGTATATATAGGTGCATGAGTTGAGGCCAGGAAATGAATGAAAATAGTTCCGTCTGCTGGGGGGAAGCTCAATGAAGGTATTAATGAATGGACATAGTTCCGTCAGCTGGGGGAAGGAGAATGAACGTAGTAATGAATGAACATAGTTCCATCCGCTTGGGGAAGGTGAATGAATGTACTAATGGACATAGTCCATTCACGGAATTGAGCGCTAGGAAACCTACATGAAATTGACCTAAGCATAGGAAACCGGGTTCCGTTTTTAGTCGTAAATGTAAAGGTAAGGAGACACCAAGGTGCAGGTGTCTCCCCAGCAGTTGTCGGGTTCCCTTAGCTACTGGAGCCTCCAGTGGGGAAGGGAGGCTCCCCCCGCCCTTGCCTACGCACCCGCCGGCTGGTTTCTCTGCCCGCTGCCCCTGCACCAACACCACGGAGGCTGCGGCTCCTCCAGCCCCGTTGGCCTGAGCTAGCTGGGGTGTCACCTGTCCTGTATCATCAACACTCACAGTTGGAGATGGCAGGTCCTCCCCTCAGTGCAACTGAGCTGGCTGGGGCTCCACCCACCCTGTATCTCTTGTTTCTGCATCATCATGGATTTAAGTGAATTTTTGCATGTGTAAAGTACTCAGGATCATTCTAATAATCTGACCAAGATATATTGAAATTGATTCTGTTCTATTTGTCTCATACAGGATTTACCTAAAGTGATCATCTCTGTTGGCGTCTAAGCAGCAGGATAATTTCCCAGAGTTCACCAAGGAACAAAGTTTAGTCTGATTTTGGAGAAATCATCCTACCCATATGATCTACTGGTAGGATTTTCAAGTCTTTTATGACCTCCATTAAGGTGTGTGTCAACATCGTTTCAGAGGGAAGTAAGTTAATCCTTAGAGTTAACTCTAGTCAAGAAGCAACAGTTTCAGGAGTACATGGTACCCCCCCCCCAAAAAAATAAAGGCTATAATTGTCAGGGTTTCCAGGTTACATTACGTGTGTTAAGAGGTGGAACATGATAATGCACCCAATGTAGATTTCCTGATGGCTGGTGGGTCCTTGGATTCTCAATTCAATGTAATAATTGAGTCTAGTTCTTATTTTTAGAGAAAATACATATGGGCAGTTATTCTAATTGTCAGAACTTGGACATAACTACAGCCAAATAACTGGCATTTACTTACCCTATGGTGAGGTTGAGAAAGAGCTACAGGAAAGGCAGGGAAATGGCATCCTGAGGTGTTGAACGGCGTGTGGTGTGGCAAGGACAGGAGCTGGGACCATCCCTCTTTGTTTCAGAAAAACTACTACCTAATGTTAAATAAAACCAGTGAAAAAAACTGTGGTCAGAAACTTCTAGCAAATGACAGCCAAACCTGGAGTTAATTCAATTTAACATTCTTGTAATTGTTTGTGAGTAAACAAGGTTCCATGAGACTGATGTTTCACCTTTCACCAAACTTCACAGCATCTAAGATGCACACTGACAGGTGCTGGGATTGTTATATTCTATAATGACAAAGTCTGTTTCCTTTCCCAATAGATACAAAATTACTTTTGTTTCTATAATGTTTCTATACACAAAACTTTTGTTTGAAGGAGTTAGGTGGAAGAGAAATAAGGGTATTCATGTACAACTTATGGGGACTACTATTCACCTCTTTGGCCCAGAGTAGGGGTACTCCATGACCAAAATATTCAACCACTGCTTATTATCCTTCTGATCCTTGATCCTTTTTGTCTGAGAAGACAACCCAGGTGACAAAATATGAAATAATTTTGAAAACATAGGCCAGCGTGGGATTCCTGTTAGTGGGCATAAGGGGCAGAATAAAGCAGATCAGAAAAAAATATGTGTCTGTATTCAGTTCTAAATGAACAGCACTGAGGTTGAAAATTGTCCACAGCTCAGGGACACCAATGAAACCCCGTTTAGCCAGCAAATTTTCTCCAGACAGGGGAATGAGGATTAGCAATTCCTCAAAGAGTTAGCTGCCACTTTTTCATACCAAGCTTTGATGCAATTGGGATCTAGGCCTTTGAATTCTGATATATACAATTGATGGTTCACAACTGAGGTTTGTTGAGATCTTTCCACCTTGGAAGGCATACAGCCTGAGTTGACTCATCCCAAAATATCATTAAATGATCACAAGGTCACAGGGGTCTAGATACTTGGTTTTTAACAAGAGCACAGTAGCAAGCTAGTAGGAGTTTATAAAGCACAATTTATCTGGTAACCATGCTAGAGTAGTGAGCGAGAAGTCTGAAACCTCAAGGAGCCACCTCAGCTAGAGTCTGCTTCCCTCTGCCCAGAGCTCCATTCAATAACATAACTCAGGGGATCATTAGAGTTCCATGGCCCCAAAGTTAGATTTCACAGCTCTCTGGATTTTTCCAGTGTATCCTGTAGCTTTGGACCCCATTCATGAATGCTTATTTGTGAGTTTAGCCAATATAAAAAAACAAGTAGAGTGGCTAAGTGATGCACTAGCTATCTCTAGCACCTGAGTTAAACAAGGTCTGGCCTTCTTTTGTTTTCAGTGAGGGGTTAAGGAGACAACACTTTTTCCTTGACTGCAGAAGGAGAAAGTATTGTAAATCTTCCTACATAGTCCCAAGAAACATTTGGTAGAAAGTCCTCAGAATTTTATCAGGGATTATCACCTACCTCTGCTGGTGGAGGTTTGATAACAAAAAAGCAATCAGGTTGATGAAAGTGAGGTTTTTGACATGGCAATTAAGACATCATAAGAGTCAGATTTTAGGACAGCAGGGATAAAAGCACTTATGTTACATTTCACTCCAAAAGGGAGCAAGGGCACTTCAGCTCTCTATATTGTATAAATAAGAAAAAAAAATAAGGATCCAGCTTCAATATTATGGTGAAATGATGGCCTTGGAGCAAAGAGGCTCTAGATCAGTAAGTCACATGGTCCACACTTTTGGCTCCCTAACTGCCATGTACATCAATATTCATATCGTTTAAGTGTCGCCTGATCCTCTTTTAAGTTTCAATAGTTTCGCCATCTCTGCAAAATGGGAAGACAAACAGCCTCAGTAGTTACGTCTGTTTCTACTTCCGTTCATTGTTCCTCAATTTTAATCAAAGTACCACTACATATACATAATGGTCATTAGTTCTTCAACAGAAATTAAGAGGTAAATAAGAAGGCTAAATTGTGAAGATAACTTCCAACAAATTGTATATAAAATACAAATGGAGGAGAAACACAGGGAAGAACATCACTTCATATGCACACACATGCTGGAAAAGAGCAAAGACGAAAAGTGACTCATGGTTGCCATCGTGATATTCTAGTTGATATATATGACTTCTTTCTCCTGCCATTTATCCCATATTTCCATTTTCAGGGTTTTTTTTGTATTTTTTTTTTTACTTTGTAGTATTACAAAAATCTTCATTTTTGAGACCTGCCTTCTCAAAATTTCTTCCTTTTGTGGATGCTGTAGTTTTCTATTAATCTGTGTTTGCTATTGAGAATAGAAGTACAAAGAGGGGCCCTCAGAGCATTCCCTGGTTTCCAGACATATTCTTTTGTTTAAAAGTTTGACTGATCTTCTATACAACATCCCCATTTGCCATGGATGTTCCAGATATAATCTGGTAGGTTGGATAATAAGATTTAATCAGGAGAGAAGCTTGCCTTGCAGCCTGAATTTTCTGTGGAACTTTCTTTTGTTCTCATTCCCCATGGAAATCAAAAGTCTTTTGAGTGTTTTTGTGAAGGCTAAAGTCCAAAAGCTTTCCCCACATATTATATGCTTCGAGATACAACAACTTTTTCTTTACCTTTCAGTCCATTGACACCCCAACAACTTTACATAGGCAACAGGCCCCTGAAGTTCTTTGGTATTTATATTTCAGCCTCTATTTCAAGGGGTAAGACACATTTTCTGTATGAAGAACAATATAATAAATATTTTAGAAACTGTTATACATAATAATGTTTTCCAAAAATACTTTACTTTTGAAATGCAACAATAGACATTGATAATATGTAAACAATGATCATTGCTCAGTTCTAATAAAATTTTACTCATAAAATACTTAGGTTGAAGCCTGTAGTCTGCCAGTCTCTCTCCAAGTTGCATAGATCATACTGAGGTGTTCAAGTAGTACTATTTTCTTTCTTTCTTTCTTTTTTTTTTTTTAAATCTAATCAAATGATGAAGCCACTAATGATCAGCATGGTGTTTTGTGGAATGCGGTAAGGATTGAAGTATTTGTAGACCATATCATGTCACACGGCCTAACCCTGTGGCAAAACTGGCTGTACTCTTAACCCTGGTAGGTAAATAAAAATTGCTCCTTTTTTTTTGAGACAACACCTCGAGCTGTCCCCCTGGGTAGAGTGCCGTGGCATAGCTCACAGCAACCTCCCACTCCTGGGCTCAAACGAGTCTCCTGCCTCTGCCTCCCAAGTTGCTGGGACCACAGGTGCCTGCCACAATGCCTGGTTATTTTTTTTTTTTTTTGGTTGCAGCCATCATCGTTGTTTGGTGGGCCCGGGCTGGATTCAAACCCGCCACCTTCAGTGTATGTGGCTGGCGCCTTAGCCACTTGAGCCACAGGCACCAAGCCAGAAAAAATGCTTCTAATCATCTTTGAAAACTAAAAAAAAAAAAAAAAAAAAAATCCCACCAATTACTTTACTTACTGTATTTTTGGCTATACAGAAGCTCTTTAGTTTGATGAGGTCCCAATAGTGTATTTTTGATGTTGCTTCAATTGCCCAGGGGGTCCTCCTCATAAAATTTTCACCCAGGCTGATTTCTTCAAGTGTTTTTCCTGCACTTTCTTCTGGTATTTTTATAGTTTCATGTCTTAAGTTTAAATCTTTAATCCAAGTCAATCTTACTTAGTGGTAAAAGGTGTGGGTCCAGTTTTAGTCTTCTGCAGGTCGCCAGCCTGTTCACCCAGCACCATTTGTTAAATAGGGAACCTTTTCCCCACTCAATGTTTTTAATTGGCTTGTCAAAGATCAGGTAACGGTAAGTAGGTGGGTTCATCTCTTGGTTCTCTATTCTGTTCCATACATCTACCTCTCTGTTTTTGTGCCAATACCATGCTGTTTTGATCACTATGCTTCATCCTATAAAGGTACATGTGAACCTCTCTAAATGTGGAATATAAATGTCTTAACACAATAACTAAGAAAAAGACATGAAGGCTATGTTAACAAGTTGGATGAAAGTATTTCAAATTGTATACAGAACAGTACACTGTACCCCACGATAGTATTAATGTACACTGCTATGATTTAATAAAAAAAAAAAAGGAAGAGCTCTCAAAAAATAAAGAAAGATGATGAGCATAAAAAAAATCCAGTTTTTATTCAAAAGCCATCTGATTTCAGCATAGGTTTCATGGGTGACATTAGTGGAATTTAATAGATGTCACCACCAATAATTGTTAAAAATATGCATACATTTATCATGACATTAATACAATTCTAACTAAGATATGACATTTCTTCTGTTCAACTATCTTGTTCAGGAGAGGAAGTAAGTAATGAGTCTCATGTTGATAGGAGGTGATTACAATGTACTTGAGAAGAATAAGCATTCCCTTGTATCTGCTGCAGAAAAACAAACAATTTACCACAGGGTTTTCACTCACAGAAGCGAAAAGGGGAGTGTGTAAAGAACAGGAAAGCATAATACCTCCACTAGTGAGAATGGTGCAGAGTAATCCAGGGGCCTGAAATCTCTAGTTTTATCTGAGCCCAAAGATTCCATGTCAAATTTCAAGGTCTCCCTCTTCCCCAGTCCACATCCCATTCATCACACGAGATACTTGGTGAAGCTGTGAATTCAGCTCATATTGTACTTTGTTGCACACAGTTAAGTTCAATGTTTTATTTTTAGCAATATTGATTCTCTAAATTTTAAAAAAAGCAGATAATTGTATGGCTTCTATGTAAACTTTCTAGCTTAGTTTTCAGACTGTTATGTAAACTGAGAGTAAAAGGCTCAAGCTTATCATTTTCTTTGTGTGACTTTCTTTTCGTGATTTAGAGAAATCCATATATTATAATACCACAGCCAGGTAGTCACTATCATTATTTCTGTAAGAGTCAAAATCAGCGGCTCTTGGGCTCCCAAACCACTTGTTCCAGCTGAAATTGTATCACAACCAGTTGCCTATGACACCCTGAAAATTTAGAAGGCAATACTCTCTAGGGGTTGTTAGCTTCTCTGTGATCATATACCAGGAGCTCACGGCTACTGCACTGTTCCACAATCCAATCTCATTTTAGAGGGATTATCTCCTGGGGTCTGTCCCAGTGTCAATTCTATATCAATCATATCTAGTCAGGGGAAAAACAAGCAAATAAGCAAACAAACTTATAATTTAAACAAGACAGAGGAACTGGTTACTAAAAGAGATTATAAAAAGTACATTAAGAGATCAGAGCTTCACAAATGCCAAAATGAAGACACTATCTGTAAACTAAGGGAAAGTATTAAAAAGGAAGACACCCATCCTAAGAATGAGATTCAAATTTCTTTGAAGAAGTTTAACTACATAGAAGTGACAAAAAACAGCGACATCTAAGAAAGTTGCCCAAAAATATGTCCCGAAGTCATTCTCTAAGAGTCACCCACAATTCCACAGGGTTCTCTAGAACAGAAAGAGAGAAGTGGTCAGCAGACTGGCGAGAGTTGATGAAAGGAACAGCCAGAGCTACCATGGAAATGGTTGTTAGGCAGAGAAGAAGTGACTCAAGTGCAGGCAGAAATGGTCTATAGGAATAATCTGTCAGGAAAGCCATTGTCTGAGAAGTGGTAGGAATTTGTTTATAGAAATAATCTATTGAGTAAGGGAATGTGATTACTGAATAAACGTTAAAACTAAATACAGTATGTGTCACAGGCAATCACTAAAGAAATTACAAAGCTAGAAAAAGAAAACTTGTCCTTTTTGGTAGCCAAGAAATACATTGTATATTTTTCTCAAGATAAACAATATCGGTTCCTCAAATAGGGGACTGGGCAGCAGCACTTGTTACACATAGTTCATCCTGAACCACTGGGTAATGGTACCCATTTGGTTGTTAATTGCCTTTCAAAGAAAAAAAATACATTTCTTGTGTCTTTATGAAGCAAAGTAGTTTTGCAATTTGGAGCCAGATGCCAGCTGAAGTCAGACTCCTACCATTCCAGAAAACTGGGAGGTAGGACCGCTGCCTTCCTTGACAATCACGCTTCAGGTGTGTGGATTCTAGCCCTAGACCAGGTTTCCAGCTTGCTTATTACTATTTTAAATGATTTGCACACATT
Organism: Galagoides demidoff; assembly: GCA_963574575.1. Lineage (NCBI taxonomy): Eukaryota > Metazoa > Chordata > Mammalia > Primates > Galagidae > Galagoides > Galagoides demidoff. The sequence continues at coordinate 18,724 of CAUYQV010069485.1, forward strand.
TGAAAGAGGCAAAGAAAGAACTTACAAGTTTTCTAAAGTAAATATTTATGAAAAGTGGATGTTGGTGGAATCTTTTTCCCTTATTTTCAATAAGATGAGTTAACTCTGTTATTTTTAATTTGTGCTTGAGACAGAGTCTCACTTTGTGACCCTGGGTAGAGTGCCTTGGCATCCTCACAACTCACAGCAACCTCAAACTCTTGGGCTCAAGAGGTCCTCTTGCCTCAGGCCCCCTCAGTAGCTAGGACTACAGGTGCCCACCATGAAGCTCAGACAGGTTTTTCTATTTTTTATAGAGACAAGGGTCTTGTTCTTACTCAGGCTGTTCTTGAATTCCTGAGCTCAAGCAACCCATCTGCCTCAGCCTCGCAGAGTGCTAGGATTACAAGCATGAGCCACAGCACCCAGCCTGTGTTTACTCTTATGATATCAGCACCAATGGGTCATGAAACCATGGTTGAAAAAAAGAAAGTAAGACCAAAATTAAGAAAGCCTGTGACCTCTTGCTGATCTATCCTTACAGTGGTATCCTTGCATTTTTTCTGGACAGTGCCTAACATTTTGATAGCTGTAAAGAGGAAATATTTAGATAGTAAATATTTACCAATATTTAGTAAATATTACTCCAGTAGCACAACTCAGGGAAAAGAAGGGTAGATTAGGAGCTGAGAGACAATAAATTTGTATATGTAATGCCATATAGAATATACATTTTGTCATACCTTTTACTTTTAAAAATAATATATTCTGTATATTACATAATAAAAGAATACATAAACATATACAGGGTGGCCATAAAGTTCGTGTGAAAAATGAACTTGTATTATTACATTTTACAACTACAAGGTTTCCATTGTGGAGTGGATCACCATTGCTGGAAAACAAGCTCTATCCAAAATGCACTGCTTAAAATACAAATACTACTGCAAAAATATACTTAGATATAATTTTTTTAGATTTTTGCCAGTTTATTTTAGGATAGATTTCTTAAAATAAAATGTGAATGTAAAAGAGCAGATGCGTATGTAATTTGCCAAATTCCCTTTCATAATTTTGGACCATGTTGTTTTCCCAATGAAAATTAATGGGTTCCTACTTCTCCATAGCCTTAGCAACAAAGGATTGTGCAAAGTTTTGAATTTTTGCCAAACTAACAGCTAAAATATGGCATATAAACATAGTTTTAATTTTTATTTATATTCAGATGTATTATTTAAACATCTATTTTGGTAGCTTATTATTGCTGATTATAATATGTAAAAGAAGTAAACTTAGAATTTAAATTTAAATGACACTTGAATCAGTTTCTTTTATTCTCCTACACATATGTATCTTTGTTAAAAAGATTGATTAATGCATAATAGAAGTCATATATTAATGAGGAATACATATTTTACAAATATACATTGTTCTCAGAAATATAGTTATTAGAGAAAAATGTAATAGAAAACATTAAATGTACTAACAGAGGGAACAGGATTAACAAGGTAAGCTGAGAACCCTTTATAAAAATAGGAAAATGCATACTAGAAAAATTATATGAGCAATGTAATATACAAAAAGTCTGTGAATATTGGGCAGAAAAAATAATATTAGGTTCAAAGGAGGAGATAAAAGAAGCAGCGAAGCATTGTTGATTAGAATTCTCTTCAGGTAAAGTACATCACTTGGGCTTGGAGAATCTAAGAAATGTTGGGATAAAAATGCTTCTTCAAAAATCATCTCGTTAGAATAAATATCAGCAATTATATTTATGTGTATGAATATGAGTTTGGGGAATACCCATAAAAAGAAAACACAACAAAACTGTCCATATCTATCTCCGCCACCCAATCTCAACCATACTCTATTTTATTTTTCTGCAGTCCGCCGGCTGCCAGCTGCACCAACAGCCCCCAAGCGGAGGGGACTCAGTCAAACCTGAGCACCACTTGTCCTGTATGAAGAAACTGCCTGCTATTGCTAACGGTCCACAGCCGAGTGGTGTGGTGGCAGCTGGCTTAGATGGTAGATGGCTTGGCCCACTCGACATTGAAGATGAGATGATCCTAGCCAAAGCCAGACACCCCAGCAATGGCACGTGCAGCATCCTCACTGCATTGGAAGATTGTGAAGGCAAAAGCCTTAGACTGGCCAGTGATCTTGTCCTTAGGCAGGTAGATGCTAGAGATGGAGCCAAAGGGCCAGAAAAGCTCCTGTAAGTCATTCTCATGTGTGTCCTCTGAAAGGTTGGTGACATGGATGGTGTCATTGATGTAGGACAGGTGGTGCCACAACCTGCAGCCTGGGAGGCTCCAGTAGCAGGAAGGGCCAGACACCTGCAAGGGAGATACTCATGCCTTGTACCTCTGACTGGTGAATTTCATGTCAGTTTCCAAGGCCTGAGAGTTCATTGGATAGCTGGCTGTAACTGACAAGACCCATGCCCTAAAAGTAAACATTGAGTTCTGGCAAAACACCCCCATGTGACTATATATACCCCTGAACAGAGAGTCCTGAGATAGACTTTGGGAGGGAGTAAGAGAGTTTGTTCCCCACCTGGGTTCTCTCTGCCAGGAGCTTTGATTTTTGTAGTTTTTCTATTCTTTGTTTGTGTGAATAAATCCTGTCTTCCCACTGATCTGTGGTTCTTCGAGATTGGGCCCCATCCTGCAGGCAAGGTGGCATGTATTTCTCTGTCTTGTCCTGAGCTTCCTGCACAGGCTCCAGCTCTCCTGGCAGCTAGTCTTTCTTGCCAGTGGATAGGCCTAGCTGCTTGGCCAGCTGCTTCTGTGTGGGACCCACGGTGTCCTTGTAGGTGCAACACATGGTCCAGGGTCTCCTGTGAGGATGCCGTGGGACGCTATCTTCTGGACCTTGAGCTCGTTCACTGGGTCCTCCTCCTCCTGGCAGTTCAGGTTGTCTGTGCTGGTGATGAATATCATGGAGACGTCATCACTAACACTGGTAGTGGCCACATTGGTCCTTGGGGGGCAAACTCTGAGTTACCAAACTTCTTCCAGTTCTTCCCCCTTGCAACTGCCTTTCAGGCCTTCTGGGTCTCAGTCCTGAAGGTGCCTACAATCTTGAACTTCTTGCCATCACCATCTATTTTGTACTGGATCCTGTTTATATTGATGTTAATGACCTCCTTGGGAGGTGGCAGTGGAGCTCTGGGCAGTAGCTCAGGCACCAGGCTGGTGTCTCTGGTGGCCAGAGGCAGCCCCTGGAGGAGCTCACTGGTGACACATTTGTCTTCCTCTCCCTCCTTCTCCACCTTGTGGGCCCAACTGAGCTTTGAATCAAAGTCCCCTATCAGCATTTCAGAAAGTCTTCCCCACACAGCTCTGTCCCAGGCCCACAACCAAACTCTTTAAACCAGACTTTGTTCCATGGTTAAATGAACATCTACATTTTCTCATATATGATTATTGTTTTTGAAAATTACTTTTCACAGAGTGTTTACACATCATTTAATTTTTAATTGCAAACATCCACTGGTATAATTTTTATGGCAAACTAACATCAAACTTCATTCATTTGAACTTATATTTGTTCACTTAATTACCAAACTTACATGGATAATATCAGGTCTAATTTTTGATTAAGAGGATTGGAAAGTGTGTGTATGAGTGAAGCAGTATTGGTTAGAGGGGTGATGGGTAAGTGAAGTGTTTGTAAATTCAAAAAAAAAAAATAAAATTTAGTAATTATAGAAACTGTCATACTTTAGGCATATTTTTTCCATAAGTTTTTATTTGTTTATGACCCACAGATAGTATACCTGAAACTGTTGTGTCTTTGCCAGATTCATTTATCATAGTTTCATAATTTAAATAATTTAAATTAAAATTAATCAGGTATGAAATAATATCTAACCTATTTATAAATAATTAAATTTTAAGTATACATACCCACCTTTGGCCATTACTTCTGTGACTAAAATTTTAATTTTTGATTGCCCTAACTAAAAACTTTTACTGTGAATTTTGAAAACATTAATTACATATATCCAGAGAAGAAAATCTGGCCTGATCATTGCATGTGAAAAAAAAAAAAAGCAACATTTTAATTCAAAACAAACACTATGAATCAGCAATGTAACTCAAAGTCTTTTTAAAAAGCAGATAAAATCTTAGGCTTAAGGTACATAATAAAAGAATATAGATTAAGGAAGGAAATAGCTTCCCTATGTAATTTGATGGTTAGAATTTATCTGGATATTATACACAAAAGCCCACATGCAGTGTCATTGTAATTCTTAATACAAAGAGTTCATTAACAGCATTAATTAGCGATAGTAAGAGAAAAATTTTTTTCATTATGATACTCAAATACTTGCTGTAAATCAGATGTCAACAAATAACAGGCATATCTCAAAGGTTATAACCAAAATCAAGAGGTTCCAAAAGTTTATAAACACTCAGGAAATAAATGAAGTGGATAATGACCTTAAATAATAAACAGAGAAGTTTATGATTAGGCCATATGATATGAAACTAATTTATACCTTTTATATGAAAGCTATAACCAAATAGCCCAAGAATGTGGGGAGGGAGGAGGGAGAAGGGGAGGGAATGGGTGGAGGGAGGGGAATTGGAGGGACCATTTTTGAGGTTTATCTTACAGGGGTACAAGTGAATCTCTCTAAGAGTAGAATGAGAACATTTTAAAACAATAACTGAGAAAATGACATGAAGACTGTGTTGATCAGTTTGATGAAAGTATTTCGGATTGCATGTGAAAACCCCACACTGTACCCCAGAAGTGCATTAATGTACATAGTTACCATTCAATTAAAAAAAAATTATTTCCATCCAGTCTAAGTTTTTTATAATACATGTAAAAAAACACGGAGGGGAATGATTCTAGTGATAGTCTGGGTTTAAATAAAGGTGGATAGGTCATTCCAATTTGCATTATTAGTAGCTGTGCAAAAGGAACAGATGTGGCCATTTTTCGTTCTTTCTTTTAACAGACTTGTGGGTGGTCATTTGCTCGCAATGAAAGACACAGGATCTGTAAGACACCACAGCTACTCTTTTTAAAGTTTACAACAATCTATCTTTGCTGAACTAATTTCAGCATCTTTTTTAGTTAAGTTAATCAGACAACTTTTGTTTTTTCTTTTTAAGAACACCTTTCATCAACACACACAAGATAGACAGTGAGTTTACAAATGTTAAATTTTTGAAAGTTCTATATATTTCACCTGGATAGGATAGATTTACATTAAATTTCAGTTGTGGAGTTTATATGTCAGGATTTTTATTGTTCATATTTGTATCTTGCTCCTTTTAAGAATTCATGAATATGGATTTTTGTCCGTCTTTTAACTCCACTGGCATGGCTGAAACATACTACATTTCTTTATCAATTTATAAATTCTGTTGTATGTTTGCTTTTTTATTTGTAATTTATCTGGAGAGATATAGATAACATTTATGATCTTTACTTGCTCACATGAGAATTGCTGCTGTTAAAATACCCTGAAAACAGCATTTCAAATTAAGCCAAAAATGATTTGCCCCATGCTGTTGTCATCTTGTGTGAGACTTAAACAAGAAACAACTGTGAAATAAAAGCTTCTAGGAATGCCCAGAAAACTGAAGCGAAACATGAAGAAGCTCAACCATGACCGCACAGCACACTCCTAGTAAATGAAAAGAAGGTGATAATCTGTGACATCAAATTCCCAAAGATCACAAAACAAACAGATTGTAATTCTAAATATAGTGAGAATTTATAAAATGGCTAATTTCTGTGGTATTATGGTCTTTAATTGAGCAATGATGCGCTAACTGGCGTATTAAATTGTGATCCGCTGAGTGTAATATTCTTCAAAATTAGAAGAAACACTTTGAAAAATCAAATATTTGCAATATTGTGTGTTGGTGTTAGAAGAATGACCTCGGATTTTGCTTGCTTCCATCAAAATGACCATCCATTTTTTGTTGGGTCAGAGATGCTAATTTGTAGAATAACATTTTTTTCAAAATTTTGACTGCTGCAATAGTCATTTTCTTGACAAGTTTTGCTTTATTTTTTAGGTTTTAAAACTTCACCCCCTGGGGTAATGTTACTCTAGTACCTGATAGAGTGGAAAAGCACTGAATATATCTCAGATCACCCATCCTTAGTCAGGGTTTTTAAAGTTCCACATAAAGCATTATGGAAGTCATTATTTTACATAAAACCATAGGTTGTACTTCCAACATAAGCCTATTTAATAGAATCACATTTGGAAGTAAAATGGTATTGTTAGTGAAAGTTCCATTTGGAGAGCTGATTATTAACCATTAAAAAGGGAGAAGATCTACCCTATTTCCTTTTACATCTGACCTCCTATGTGGGAATTTGGGGAGTGTAATGGTATTTGAAGCCATGGTTTAACTCAGAATTCATATACAAGTAATAGTAAATAGGTCCTATAAAAGTTATTCAAAATAGTTCTAGAAAAATCAATTTACAGTTAAATTTATATTTGATACTCATGGCATAATTCTCTTTTGGTGAATCCTGAGGAAATTTGAATCAGATTGTACTTTGCTTAAGTGGAAATGTGGCACACACTCGCTCCTTTTAGTACTGTGGGCTAATTATTTTGTGAATTTTTAAATTAGTAATTGCAGTATCTAACATTCCAATATATAATATACCACAAATAAAATAATATATATGCTTGTTTGTTTATGGATATGTCTTAGCATATATAATATTGGGATTAATTTAGGCTTTTTTAAACAATTAATGTAATGTGGCAAGAACTATATATACTTCAAAGCTTTTCAGATGTCATTAAACTGTATTTATCAATTACATTTTATATGCATTCATATTATTGACTTTAGTCCCAATAATAGTTTTAGTAAATAAATGCTACCTGTTCTAAGCAGGTGTACACACACACAAAAAAAAACTTGCCTAAGATCTGCTGTGGTAGGTGACAGGCAGGTGGATTTGTCTGGAATGATTTTTTAAGGTTGGGGCTATAATCTTTTAGAACATATAGTCAGTTAAATGTAAATCAGAAGGACAATATGTAAAACAAATAATAGGTAGGAAATTTAGGTTAACTGAAATGGAAACAGGAGAAAGTTTTGGCAAAGTTCACATACAAAAAACACAATAGTCTCTCATAATCTTTAGTCTTAAAACTTCCTTCTTTTAATGTGTGTGGTTTCATTTTTATTCCAGTGTTCCAACAGATACAAATTACCAGAGCTTTCTTTCCAAACAGGCCAAATAATTAAATTAATTATTTCATAAGTAAACATGCTCAAGTCTAAAGTTAACCCACAGACTTCTCCCTAAAATGGGTTCAAATCTTACTGAAATTTCCAAGTTAGAAGCACTTGAAGAAGAAACGTCTTCTATCTGTTGTTTTTTATGATGATTTCAGTTGATCTACATCTAATATCTATAACACATATGTACTGTAGAGGACAGATTCAATTAAATAAAGGGTTAGAACATGGGAAAGAAATAGGAAACACTGATAATCAATCCTTGTGATCTTTCTCACTAAGCCTGGCCAGGACCTTAAAATCCTTCTCCAGGTGTGCTCCAGGCAGCCACTACCAATTGATCAGAGGTGGCATGTAAGTTGAAAACCTATTTACCATTGCTGCCCTCAGTTACATTCTCAGCACTGCTGCCAGGCTTGTCTTTCTAACATTCTGTTCTCCTACTAAAATCCTTCAAGTGACTTGACAGTGCCTTCAAGATGAAGTATAAGCTCTAGAATATCTCATAGAAGGCCAGTATAGATTCTCCCTATCTCTTCAGCCTTGATGGTAACCCCACTCCCCCCAAACACATCTCCACACCAAAGACCCATGCACACATATACATACGTGACAACAATCACAAATACCCACACACATACCTGTATCCTATGCAAATGATTATATAACTACAAAAATAATAGTTAGCAACCCTCTTTCATAGAAGTTACATGTATTGTTGTTACTTTCTTTTTTACCTTCCATCCGCCCTTCACATTTTTCACACAGTGTAATTCTTTCTTAGCCTTTAGGACACATCTCTTTCCCAAATACTTACGCCTGTTAAGTGCACAAGAAGTCTATTTTATTAAAAAAAAATTAGCACCCAGTATTATCATGTCACCTGGATTGATTGTATCCTTGTATTGGCTTAGTTATCTGCCCCTCTGGATAGACTGAATGAACTTGAGAATAAATGTTCATAAAGATAATTGATTGCTTTGTGTGATGCAGAGGGTGAGTGTACTATAAGGTGGGCATTCAACAATTTACTTGTTTTATTAAGTTGAACATATTTTGTTTGACTATTTTACAATTAATATATTAACATGCATTTATCACATAATATGTGCTAGTTATATGTGTTATTTAACTTTGACAAAATCCTGTCACTTAGGAACTACATTCTAATTTTAGAGATGAGAAAACTAGATGTCCTTAGTTACTTTCCTCAAAAGGAAAGACTGGGATGAGGCTCATGGACAAAATGATCTATTTAGAAACTATCTCCAAGGAAAAACCAGTAGAGAATGGAAGAAGCAGATTGGGAAAGGTAAAGAAACCAAACAAGGGTTTAGTTTCTAGCTAAGTGTGGCTTTATCCCAGAGGGAAACTGTGGAGTATAAATTATGCCTTAAATTTTGTTGTTGAGGAAAATGAGCTGAACTTTCACCCTCCTGCCCCAATTAGTCATTGACTAACAATACCTTAGACAGATGTAAGCTTCCCAGCAAGTCCTGCTCTCTAGTGTAGGCAAAAGGGCTTCAGTTGCAAAAGGGAGTCTTTTGAATAGAGTCATTGGTGCAGCAATTTGAAACAAATGACACAGGTGAGGATGAAATGAACAAAAACACTTGAAAGCTGAAAGCCTCTGGAGGGCATCTGGGAGGAGTACTACAGTTTTCATTATAAGGAGGTTAAATAACTTAACCCAGATTCTCCCAGGTAGGTGGATAGAACTAGTATTAAACCCTGGGAAACTGATTCTAAATTCTTTTAACTACTGTCTAGTGCTGCTATTACTTTTTATATTAATTTAGAACTTTAGTCCTTCAGCCTGGCCTCTGTCCAATTGACTGAACTTCCAGCTAACATACAGAGGGTGCCAAAAAATGTATACACATCTTAGGAAAGGAAAAAAAAACTGTATTGTAATTGTAATACTCAAGCCACCTTTGACTTCTGCAATTATACGAGATATAAGATAGAATATACAAGATAAAAAATGTTATTATCAGTGCATACTATTACAATTTTAATACAGTTTTCCTTTTCTTTTCTTTCTTTTTTTCTTTTTTTGACACAGAGTCTCATTTGGTCACCCTTGGTAGAATGCTGTGGCATCATAGCTCACAGTGACCTCGGACTCCTTAGCTCAAGCAACTCTCTTACCTCAGCCTTCTGAGTAGCTAGGATTACAGGCACTGCCACAATGCCCAGCTATTTTTAGAGACAGGGTCTCACGCTGGCTCTGGCTGGTCTTGAACCTGTGAGTTCAGACAATCTACCCACCTCAGCCTCCCAAGTGCTGGGATTACAAGTGAGATTCACCACGCCCGGCCTATCACTCACACTTTCTTATGAAGAAGAGATCACAACTATAGCCCAAATGAAGGAGGTATGGGGTAGGAGGGGAGGGGGGAGGTCAGATCCAGGGAGGGTTAATGGTGGGATCACACCTATGGTGCATAATGCAAGGGTACATGTCAGATCTATTAGTATAGAGTATAAATGTCTTAATACAATAAGTAAACGAGATGAGATGATGTATATATTAACCAGTGTGATGTAAGCTTTCCTAATTCTATATGAAATCAGCACATTGTAGCCCATAAATGCATTGATATTGCATGATCTATGTGTTTATGATTTAATGAAAAATTAAAAAAGCGTATACATTTTTTGGCTTCCTCTGTATAGATGCTACAGTCTAAAAATTGAAATTGAGGTCTGACTTTTTTGAAAGGTTTATATTTTACAAGAGGGTGAGTTATGTACTGGCAAAAGAAGAGACTTAGGCTCAGTTTTGGGTTATAACCTTTGATCAACTCTATTTTTCCAAGTTCTCAATCTAAACAGAACCAATAGGATTCATTTGTGTGTGTGTGTGTAAAGAAGGAGAGAAAGAAAGAAAGTGAGAGAGAGCATGCACTTTGTTTTGTTAAATTGACTCATACAGTATGTGGTCATTGGCAAGCCCAAAGTCTGTAAAGTAGGTCAAGAGAGTAAAGACCCAGAAAGAACCCGATGTTATAGTTCAGCTAAAGGCAATCTGCTGGTAGAATCCACCCTTTCTCAAGGGAGGTCAGCCTTTTTTCAGTTCAGGTCTTCAACTGCTTGGATGAGGCCTACCCAAATTATGAAGCACATTTTGCTTTACTCATAGTCCACTGACTTAAATGTTAATGTCATCTAAAACATGCTCACAGAAACATTCAGAATATTGTTTGACCAAATATCTATGGATCATGGCCCAGTCAAGTTGGCTTATAAAATTAATTGTGTATGTGTGTGCGTATGTACATAATTTTTTTCTTTTCGAAGACTTAAAACAATAAGATAATCAACATTTGGCCAGGATTCATTTGATCATCTGAGAATCTACATATCATTGTTCTGTCTGAAAATTTTGGAAATACTGCATTTCATTGTGTAGTTAAACGTAAATAATGAATCAATAATCACATGTTTTAAAATCATTGTGTCCTTGGCTTCCAAGTAAAAAGCAAAATAAAATACTCCCATTTCAAATCTGATTAACTTCATATAAAAGTTAAATTGCCATTGCCTAAGTTAATTTTGGTTCCATTAAAATCCTCTACCTGTGACACATACACACACATACACACCTGTACACATACACAGACACATATCTATATATACACACACTTGTTACTGCTCAATATTTTTCTTGCCCCCTGCTCAAGAGTAGGCCAAAAGCCTGAGATTGCACATATTACAGGAGAAAACTTTAATATCACAGAGTGCAATGAGACAAGAGAGCCGTCTCCATCTCCCTGAGAACTCTGGGACCAGGATTTGTAAAAATGATTTGGCAGACAAAAAGGTAGGGAGTTGGTCTGATGATTTCCTGGAGATGAATCCATATGGTTGAGAAGCAGAAATTATCTTCTTGAGCTGAGTCAGTTCCCAGGTAGAGGGTTGTAGAACCTGGTGATTCAGTTCCTAGGATTGGCCACTGGTCTGGTTGGCATCAGTTTGTCCAGGAGAATGCAGAGTCTGGAAAATATCTCAAAGAACACTGTTAGGTTTCACAAGGTTGATATTATCTGTGGGAGCAATTAAAATAGCAACAGATTTTATGACCATCAAGCAAAGAAACAATGGTTGGCCTTTACCAAATTTCTATCTAATGACTCTTTATTAATTTTACAAATGGTGGTTTGATGATTCATACACACACACTCCTACAATTCAGTAATATGTCTTTGCTATTTCTAAGTAATTTATCTGTGCCTGAATCTTTTCCTTTTCTAAAATCTCTCCTGGAACAACTGAAGACAGCTTTTTTGACATGAGTGAATTTTTGGATGACAAGTTTGAAATTTGTAATATTTAATTGAATTATTATTACTTAATGTGTATGTCATGGGTAATGAACATGATAGTTCTCTATGTTATTGTAAAGAAAAGCGTGACAGTTAAAGAGAAACATGGTTTCTCGGGGTTATATGTTGCTATTTGGCCTTATTCTTTGTTATATAAAAGTGCTTTCCACAAGCCATAGCTAGAGTTTAGTAAGACATTTTATAACCTGAAGGTATTCATTTTATTTTGCTGTGTAACAAATTACCTCAAACTTAGCAGCTAAAAGCAAAGACCTATTATCTCACGGTTTCTGTATGGTGAGCTATGAGAATAATTCAGTTGTGTGGTTATAGCTAATAACCTTTCATAAGGCCACCTTCAAGTGACTCATGTGACCACCGTCATTTCCCATTCACGTAAATGCTTTTAAGGACCTAGCATGACTATTGTCAGGCCTCGGGTCTTCTCTGGCTGCTGGCTGAAAACAGTTTTTTGCCATGTGATCTTCTTCATAGGGATACAAACATTATGATATATTCCTTCGCCCAAAGCAAGATGTGTGCGTGTCTATGTGTGTGTGTGTCTGTATGAGAGAGAGGGAGAGAGAGAGAGGGAAAACATAAGAGTTCCCAAGATGAAAACACTCCCCCGCCTTTATTTCAGATTGATATGAGGGTACAACTGTTTATGTTACACTGTTTTCAATTCTAAGGTAAAGTTACTCCCGGGGGCATAATGTGCACATTAGGTGAAACCTACTATCAGAAATGAATTCCCATCACTTCTGCCATACTCTGACTCTGCTTACTAGCAGCTAGTAAAAGAGTGCAGCCCAGGTTCAAGTGTAAAGAATTACAGTAGAAGTGCATGAATACCAGAAGATAAGTTTCACTGAACGTCATTCTGGAGACTACCTAGGTCTTTCCTTCGCTGTCGTGTGAATCATGTCTTTCTACTCTACTAAGTGTACAACTCTATGACCTCCAAATTACATCTATAGCATCAGGCCAGAGTCTACAATTTCATCATCTAAGTCAGGTCCAGGTATGAATAAAGGAAACCGTATGTTGTCTTTAAGTTTAAAATTAGAAGTATAACTCCAGATGTGTGGATCTATGAAAGTAGACAAGTAACCGGCAAACCACATGTTCAACAAAGACCTAGCATAGAATATTGGAGTAGGCATAGGACAGGCAAGGATGGAACAAAGATGGGGTCGAAATAATGCACTGTGGACATTTTTCTTCCAAAAGGTGCAAATTAGGTAAAGAAAGAGAGACTGGTCCACAGAAATTCTGACTTTCACCCAGCTGAATGTTGATAATTCTTCAGTTAGTTTTCAAAACCTAGAAATAATTCTCTATGGCTCTCAACTCAGCTCTCTGGGCTCTTGTTTCCTGTGCTCTGAGTCATCTTTTCTATCTTTCTTCTTTGTTTTTTGAAAAATAGTATACATCTGCAGCTTAGTAGCTTGCCTACTATCTGCCAATAGAATTCTAGAGGTCCAAAGGACACTACCATTTTGTACCATCTCTAACTTTTTGAAATCAAAGCTAGACATGTATTTTTACAAGAATCTCAAATCTTTAATCAGTATCTTAAGGTAATACCTTAAAAACATGGAAAAGGAAGAACAAAGGAAGTGAGGGTTTGAAAAAATAATAAATGTCGTAGAATATACCTTAAAACTCTGGATCTTGGTACGTGAACCAAGAGGGCCTAATCTGGAATAAAAAACAATAATTTCATCCATAGATGTAGATTTATATGTTAATGTGTGTGTTTGGCTTGAAAATGGGCAATAGTAAGAACATGATGATAATCACTGTGCAATGTCTGAGAAATTGTTAATAAAAATAGAATTGGAATAGTCGAAACTCAATAAGATGACATAAGTAAATCTAAAATTGGGTCTAGTTATATTAAGGCAATACCAATCATAATAATGTATTGTAAAATGCTTACTAACTTTTTCCAGTTACTTTGTAATATATTTAGAGTTGTAAGTATCTATCAATATGCATCATTCTATAAATTGCATTTGAAGAAAAAGCATATTTTATACATTTTACCAATCCTGTTGGCCCAGTTGTCAGGATTTTCTATACACAATTTAAAAACTTAGAGAAAACATTGCTTTTGGTGTTATATTTTAGAGGTTAGCAGTATTTTAGTGTTATCTTTCTATTGACAAAGGGCAAAATTTAAGTTGAACAGCATGTTTTGTCTGTTATTATTTGTTCACCTCTCCCTTAATACACATTTTTCAATAAAATTTTATGCCTTTAAAATATTCATTGTTTTATTATATTCTATTGTTTCGGGTAACCTATTATTCAAAGCATACTCTATTAAGCATAATTCTTTGCAACTTGGGTTGTCTTTCATATGAAAGAGTTCCATTCATCCTACAAGAAATGATGTGATACTCATTGCCCCTTAGGTATTGTGTTAGATTCAACCAGCTGCTGTAAATACAAAGGCACTGCCCTCCAGTGAAAGATTGTATCATGTATCTTGCCTGGTATTTAAGCTTTTTCTTTTTTTGAAAGAACTCAAAATGCTTTATTTTAATTTTGTACCATGTTGATGGTTTTGACTGACAGTTTGGAGAAGGCTCTAGAAACATTATTAATAATAAAATAGTTTTTGTCTTTACTGCGTTCTGATCAGTTGTAAGACACCAGCCTAAATACTTTTTTTTTTATTATGATCATGACAAAAACATAATGCTCAAAAGGACGGTAGGAGTTAGGTGCTATTTTTAAACACCATTTTAAAGAAAACGTTACTAAAGTTAGTTTATAATGATGTAATTTGGTCAAAATCAAGTTGGTTAGTGACTCAGGGCTCAAAACAACATCAGTGAAGTTACAAAATCCATAAATCCTATTATTCTAAACTGCCTCCTCCAGTACTCCTTCTGCCTCCTTGTGTTCACATGGTGGATACACCAGTTTATTTAGTCGGTTCTATTATTGATGACCATTTTAATATGCATATATAGTTATGTAAAATATTTATATGCCAGGTGGTGCTGTGGCTCAGAGAAGTAGGGCGCTGGCTCCATATGCCGGAGGTGGTGGGTTCAAACCCAGCCCCAGCCAAAAAACTGCAAAAAATAAATAAATAAAATAAGTATTTATATACCATGTTCACATACTTTTCAAAATTAAGAATGCATAAAAACAATAATGGGCATTCAATTAACTTTTAGTCTTTGGAGCCATGTGATACAAAGTCAAATAAAAACTTCCAGATGCAAAGACGCTTGTGAGAAACTTTTCTCCTCTCTCTTTCTCTCTTTCATTTTTGTTTCATGTTCCTTTCAACATTCAGTTGCCTATCCTAGCTATATTTACCTGACAAGCATATAATTAAAACTAAGATTTAATTATTATGTTATTATTCATTTAGTAAGTACTAAGATTATTGTGGCTTAATCCACTTTCTCAAATTCTAGTGTGTTTTTGCGCACACACACACACACACACACACACACAGTGGCAGGGAGGGGTTCCCAAAGTTATACTCACTCTTTCTATTGAGAATTCCTATTTTCTATCCCTAATTGTCATTGTTCTACCAGCCACCATACATGATTCTGATATCGGACAGGTGGCGCCCCAGCCAGCTCAGGGAGCGGGGCTGGAGGACCTGCTGCCTTTGTCTTGGCCATGTTGGTAGTGGCAGTGGGCAGAAAACCAGCAGGCTGGAGCATCAGCAAGTTGGGGAGCTTCGCTTTCCCACCAGAGGCTTCAGCTGGGACCTGACACTAACTGGGAAAACACTATCACCTCCTCTTCCTCTAGTGCATCCTTGATTGGTCCATTTTCAAAACCTGCTCCTGATTGGTCTATTTTCAGGCCCGAAAGCTCATTGCACAATTGCCCCTGTATAAGCTCCTAAGCAAAGAGCCAAACTCAGATCATTGCAGCCCTCCAAGTGAGAGAGAGCAGAAGAGCAAGAGCTGTAACACTTATATCCTGCTCTGCAAGGAGATTTGGCTCTTTTTAAGAGCTGTGACACTTTTATAAAACCTATCTTACCCCTGCTCTGCAAGGAAGTTTGGCTCTTTGTGAGAGTTGTAATACCTGTTGAATAAAACCTAACTTACTATTGATCCTTTGGTCCATCAATTCATTCATCTTATCATCGAGACCAAGAGCCTAGAAATCCAGTATTAAAAGTCCAGTATCAATTCCAAAGAATATATATTTTTTTCAGTAACGTTCTTGTAGAATTTGAAACCTGACTTTTATTTTTATTTTTAAGACAGAGTCTTAGTTTCTTGCCCCCAGTATAGTACTATTGCATCATAGCTCACAGCAACCTCAAATTCCTGGGGTCAAGCCATACTCTGCCTCAGCCTCCTCAGTAACTGTAACTAGAGGTGCTGCTAAAAAATTTAGTGATTTTTAGAGATGGGGTCTTGCTCTAGCTCAGACTGATCTCAAACTCGTGAGCTCCGGCAATTCACCTGCATAGGCCTCCCAGAGTGCTAGGATTACAGGCTTGAACCACCGCCCTTGACCTTGAAAGCTGACTTTTTAAACAAAAAGAATATTTTGCCAAACAAATTAACAGTGGTAGAACATCAGTGATAGCACGTTATGTAAATTATTTATTCAGTGACAAATCAGTTTAAGCAACCACCTCTCTATAGCACTAATAGAGGATAGATACCCCTTTTAAAAAAGGAGGAATAGTAATGCCCTTTAAAAAACATAAACCAAATTGCTTTATCTGTAATTTTTGCTTTCTTTTTTTCTACTAGATTGTATTCTATGCTAGGGGGGAAAACCCATTTTATCTTCCAAGATTCCATTTCATCTTTTAATTATGTGGTACATTTTGAACTATTTTGGTGTTTAAATAGAATCTCTGGTTCATAAAAGAATTAGATGGAAACCAAATATTACCCGACACGTGATGCATATTTCATTTTCACGACTCAAAAAAGCAGAGAAAGTAGCTGGTAAGTGTTTTGTACTAATTATCGGAAGAACTGATGATTGGAAAAAGCTTTCTAAAAATGTGGGGCACCACAACCTAAATCTTTTCAGGGAGATGGGAGCTGGCAAAGCTCATGAATAATTGCAAAGAAAAGAATGCTGGGAACAAAGGAAAAAGAGGGGAAGGCTAACAGGGTATAGAGCAATTGGAAAGGATGTATGATTTTAGCATAAAGGACGGTGAAGAATAATAACAAAGCTGAAGAAAATGGTGAGATACTTGTAGTATCAGAGTAAAACAGAGTCAGGAAGCACGGACAGCAGTGGAAAATGCTACAGGATATGAAAAATATTATGCTGATAATTGAATAAAAACCCAAGATTTAAAAGTCAACATGAAGGTGGCATTCAGTGGTATTAAAACCCTAGGAAAAGGCTATATTGAGACTAACACATAAAAATAAGGATTATATAAATGTATAAAAGTGTTGACCAATATATTTTAGAATAAAGAATGTATACAGAGGAGCCAACTGTCACTTGTGAAGGACATTAAAACCCTTCAAAAGTGAATCTTAATTTACTCTCAAAGTTTTCTGGCACATTTTTAGCCCCTTGTGGGTTGTTATCATTAGGTGGTTGCTTTTCTAAGTGATCGCACCTAAATCAAAGTTGAGGGGTTTACTTTTCAAAGAATTTATGTGATTTTATATGGAATGTCTTATTAGCAAAAAAGCTATTAGAGTTGAACTCATGTATCCAAAGTTATTTGATTTGACTAAGAAAATCTGCTGCCCCTTCATGAAACATGAGCTAATTTTCTTTTTTTTAACAACATTTTAGGGTACCATTATCAGCATGTTAAAAAAAAAAAAAGAAGATAACTCTTCTTTAATCCTTAACTTTGCTGAGTTTGCTTTACATTTTTTCTCAGTATTAAAAAATACATATCTGGAAGTAGAAGTAGGTCTTCTTTTTCTGAGAGATTTGAAAATTGCATAAGAACGTAATTGATCCTACTCTAATGCAAGATCACAAAATTCATGTGGCAGCCACCAGACATAACGGCCAAGTTAACTGAAAAAGTAAATACATAAAATAATAAACAAACATATAAAAGGGCATGTTTATCCTAAATCTGGGCTGAAATCTCAGTTGTTTAATGATGGCCCATATTTGTTTTATCAGAAAATCCATCCGCTTATAATAATATCATAAGAAAAGTCCCAGATGAAGTATTATTATGCTATTTGTAGGTAACTTGTTTAGAATGACTTTCTTTTCTTCTTATAATCACTAACACAATTAACATGGTATTATGTGAAACCAAGCCCTAATAAATAAAAGTGTAAAGTTCTGTGGTGATGATGACCTCGTAAGTTTAATGGTAACCAAAATATAGGCATATTCCCAAATACCAAAATATGTCTATATTTGGGTTACCATGAACGTTAGAACACACAATGAAATATGCATTTAGGAAATACACAAAAGTAAGAATAATTAAAACATTTAATGACTAATGTGTGACAATCATATTCTTATTTGCATTCATTCTTCTACTAACTAAACCCATCAAAACTTCTTGCATTCTACATCTCACTTCAAAACTCATCTCCTTTCTTATTCCTATTTAATCAAAAAATGTCCAAAAAAAAGAGAATGTAGTGGATTAAATTTTAAGCAGTAAATGTTTCTTCTTTGTAATAACACTCCTGCAAACGTCACTTAATGTTTTGTTTTGTAAGTTACAAAGGGAGGCGATTGAGGGATAAATTTTCTGACTAGAAAGACTCTTTTTGTGTATGCTTGGTTAAGTTCAATTAAAAAAAAAAAAAAAACTCCGAACTCAACCTCCTGACTGCCTAAGGAGACAGTAAACATTTGCTGAAGTAAGACAAAAACCTTTCCAAGGATCACGAACATTAAATACTCAGTATCCCATTGCATCCACAGTTGCTATTATCTTTATTTCAGAATTAAGAATCAAATCTGTTGGTGCTATATTTTCCCAAAGATTTCTTGAGAATATCTGCTAAACGGAGAAATGTTTGCTGTGGTTCCTGCTGTTTAAGACATTGATTTCTCTAAAATGTACTTTAAAGTCAAATGGAAACTTTGAAATTACCTCAGTGGAGGATCTTAAGGATCAATGCATTTTAGATAGAAGTCCCTTATTAAAACCCTCTGATTCTTATTTACAGCTGCTAGTCTGGTTTCTGCATATACAACTCGGTGGCAGTGAACTCATGTTGCAGAGAAAAAGATTCCCAGGTTGAAAGTCAGCGTTTGCAGCTTCTCTCAGCCATTTTTTTTTCTTCTCTTAACAAGCCATCTGTGTACCCTCGTAATTATATCAGTATCAGTGACATCCTTTAAATTTTGATTACTCATACTTTTGAAATATGCTTAGAATGAAAGTGAAGAATACAAAGTGAAACTAGAGAGAAAACAGGGAGAGTGAAAGCAACGAATTGAACCATAAACCTAGAGTTTAGGCACAGAATAGCGACTGTCACTACCAGTAAATGGAAGTTTGTGATTGGAACAGTTTAACAACGTATTTCATTGCCACAATGATAGATGATTTTGTACAAATACAGAGTCGTTTCTTTTCAAGCTGTCATTGTATCTCTTTAACAAGAATCTGAGATGTGCACTGGGTAATAGTTTGGGACCAAGGCCACTAAATAGTACACACGTGTTAATTACTCAGTACCCTCGCTATCTTCATATCAAGAGATAAAATATGAATGTTAGAATGGGAACGTGATGTGGTTAAAGTACAGCTCACAGTAGGTTCTCTGGGTCCACCGACGCACCCAGCGTGGAGTTTAGTCCCTCGATGTTTAAATGGAAGAGGCGTATTGCAGATGGGCAGGCTTCTCACATTATATGCCTTTGTATTGAACATGAAGAGCCCCTGCCAATTCCCCCTTGCTCCCCTTCTCTCACCTTGTCAGAACCCCCCTTCCTCTGCCCCGAAGCTGGCTTCATACCAGGGACTTTCCAGCTCCCTAGCGAGGTGAGGACTTTGCAAAACAGACTCAGTA
>CAUYQV010069486.1:0-10273 GCA_963574575.1 Galagoides demidoff
CCTGTGGTCCCAGCTACTTGGGAGGCAGAGGCAGGAGACTCGCTTGAGCCCAGGAGTTGGAGGTTGCTATGAGCTGTGATGCCACAGCACTCTACCCAGGGGGATAGCTTGAGGCTCCGTCTCAAAAAAAAAAAAAAAAAAAGAGAAATACAAGTAAAAATCAGTTACATGTTTTATAAGCTCAACCTTTCTAGTAACTACAGAAAGGCAGATTATAGCAACCTTTGATAGTCTTTTACACCTACTAAATCATCAGGGTTTTTTTGTTTTTGTTTTGGGGCTTTTTTTGCTTTACAAAAACAATTTTGGTAAATCCAACCCCAAAGTTGTGGTGAAACCGTAATACTCATTCATACTCTGCTGGTAAATGTTACAACCCACTTAAGAAAAATTTGTTTACCGCTTACGGGGGTGGCTCCATCATTTCACCCCAGTGAAGAAAGACAAAGGAAATTGTCCAACTGGAAAACTGGAAAAAGAAAAAAGAAAATGATAAACATAAATAGTGTGTGCTAAAATGTTATTTATACATTTTTGGAAATACCCTAAAAGTGATAACAGGAAATGGTTAAGGAAACTGTGGCATATCCAATTTAATGGAATATTGCAAAGTCATTAAAAATGATAATTATGGCTTGGCACCTGTGGCTCAATCGGCTAAGGCACCAGCCACATACACCTAAGGTGGCGGGTTCGAATCCCCAGCTCGGACCCGCCAAACAACAATGATGGCTGCAACCAAAAAATAGCCGGGCGTTGTGGCGGGCGCCTGTGGTCCCAGCTGCTTGGGAGGCGGAGGCAGGAGACTCGCTTGAGCCCAGGAGTTGGAGTTTGCTATGAGCTGTGATGCCATGGCACTCTACCCAGGGGGATAGCTTGAGGATCCGTCTCAAAAAAAAATAGTAGGTGTCTCCAGAGTAATTCCCAAACCATAGAACCTACCCTTTAAAAATGTGTATTTATAAACAACAATGACAACTACAACTAAACAAAAAAAAAAAATGGGCGTTGTGGTGGGCGCCTGTAGTCCCAGCTACTTGGGAGACTGAGGTAAGAGAATCGCTTAAGCCCTAGAGTTTGAGGTTGGTGTGAGCTGTGATGTCATGGCCCTCTACCTAGGGCAACAGCTTGAGACTCCGTTTAAAAAAAAAAAAAAAAAAAAAAATATATATATATATATGCATTCATGGCTCAGCATCTGTAGGTCAATGCCTAGGATGCCAGCCACATACACCAGAGCTGGTGGGTTCAAACCCAGCCTAGGCCTGCCAAAGAACAATGACAACTACAACAAAAAAATAGTCAGGTGGTATGGTGGGCACCTAAAGTCCCAGCTTCTTGGGAGACTGAGGTAAGAGAATCACTTAAGCCCAAGAGGTTGAGGTTGCTATGAGCTGTGACGCCATAGCACTCTACCCAGCACAACATAGTGAAACTCTTTCTTTCTCAAAAAAAAAAAAAAAAAGGCTTGGCGCCTGTAGCTCAGGCGGCTAAGGCACCCCCCATATACACCAGAGCTGGAGGGTTCAAATCCAGCCTGGGCCCACCAAACTACAATGACAACTACAACTCCCCCCCCCCCAAAAAAAAATATCCAGACGTTGTGGCGGGTGCCTGTAGTCCCAGCTACTTGGGAGGCTAAAGCAAGAGAATCACTTGAGCCCAGGAGTTGGAGGTTGTTGTGAGCTATGATGCCATGGCACTCTACCCAGGGTGACAGCTTGAGGCTCTGTCCTAAGAAAAAAAAAAGAAAGAGAAAGAAAATGTGCATTCAGTTAGTGGTGTTTTTTGTAGAGATGGGGTCTTGCTGAGTTGTCCAGGGTGATCTTGAACTCTTGGCCTCCCAAAGTGCTGGCATTACAGGTGTAAGCCACTGAGCCTTTCTTTCTTAGTGGTTTACATTCCATGAAGGTGGAATCTCAACTATCTTGGTCACTGGGTGTTCCCAGCTCCAAGCAGGGGTATGGCGTGGTATAGGCTGGCCACGACAGAGTTCAGGTGCTAGCAGGAGGCAACCTTTTGCTTTTTCCTTCATATACTTTGACATGCCAAACATTTATAAATCAATTATTTTTAATTCTATAAACTTAACATAAATTGAGGGTTCCTTTTCTTGGTAGCACTCAGCACATTTAGTGGTGGCCATTTGGCATGGTGTAGATCTAGAATGTTTTCATCACTCCAGAACATTTCTGTGGGCAGCCCTGACTCTAGACATTCCCTGTCTTGGTGACTTGCTCTGTCCCATACTTGCGTCATTCATACCACATGCAGCATCCAGGGGGTGATGCTAAATCTGCCCCCATACCTGTGCCTGCTGTGCCCCCAATGAGCCTGTGCTGCTCTCTCAGCTCTTGGCCCCGGTGCTGGTGGAGTCTGTGGGAAGTGGTGGTTGGTGTTGGATGCCTACCTTACTGGTGTGGAGGCACTCAGCCCCATGCTTCCTGAGGTGTATCCCCTTAATGCAGCAGCTCACTGGTAGACACTTGTGGAGGTGAGATCCCTATGGAGGAGAGGGCAGTCACCCACAGGTGCCTGTGGTAACATGGAGCCAGAGTAGCATTTTGGTGTGTTTCGTTCTTTTCTTTTCCTGGCTTTTGTTGTCTGACATGGTTGAGCTCATACTGTGGGCTCAGTATGAGGGACTCTGTTTTTCTTTATTTATTGTTCCAAAGAAACCGCAAACTAATGCTTACGGCAAATAATTAAAATCAGAGGTGTGTGGAGTAAACAGCAAAAGATCCATCAGCCCCGTCTCCAGAATCTCCTTTTCAGAAGGACTGTTTTCTGTCTGTCTTTTCAAAGCCTTTTCCATGGGTTCTGCTAACATACATACGATGTTCCATCCTGTTTCCACCTCATGAGCATTTGCCCACGTCATGCCACCCTCTCTGTGACCATCATTTTTCACGGTGGCATCATAGGCAGGAGTCCCTGGTGAGCTGCCTTATTCCCTTGGTTGGGCTGTCCGTGGCCCCAGACCTGGGAGGGCAGGCAGGTGCAGTTGTATGTCTCAGCATCACCATTAGGGGCTGGGTTTTGCAGCAAAGGGCAAGGGGGGGTTGGCACCGGGAGGCCCTTCCCGACGTGAACCCTCGGTTCTTCCCTGCCACAGAGGACTACGGGCACTACGAAGAGCTACCGGGGGAGCCTGGGGAGCACCTCTTCCCTGAGCACCCTCTGGAGCCCGACAGCTTCTCTGAGGGAGGGCCCCCAAGCCGGCCGAAGCCGGGCTCCGGTGTCCCCGACTTCCTGCCCTCGGCCCAGAGGGCCCTGTACCTGAGGATCCAGCAGAAGCAGCAGGAGGAGGAGGAGAGAGCGAGGAGGCTGGCTGAGAGCAGCAAGCAGGACCGGGAGAATGAGGAAGGCATGTGTCCTCCCAGGGGCAGGGGCGCAGGCCCCTGGGCCACTGTGCAGGGGAGAGGTGGGGAATGCCTAGGTCGGGTTTCCTGTCGGGAAGGAGCCTATGGCCAGGGAGGACCCCTCACCAGAACAGTGAAGCCAGGCTGAGGCTGCTGCATCTTCCTGAGAAACTGGAAGTCAGGGCTGCCCTTTTGTGTCTTGGGGTTTGAGAGAGCCCTAGATTCCTTCTCCATTGAGAAGGACAGTGGCTGGGCTCTGGAGGAGACAGTGGCCATGAGATTGACTGCCTGTGCCTTTTCTGTGGATTAGGGAGACTCATAGCCCCCTCTCTCCAGACCACGTGCTCGGGGGGTTGCAGGAAGGGGGTAGCAGATAAGCTGGTTGTTGAAATAAATCAGTAGTAAACATAGTTAAAGCCACTAGGACTCAGTGCTTGCGGTCAACCTTGGGGTGTCCATCCTGGGGTGAAATGGATGAGTGGTGTTTAGATCCTGAAGCATTGTAGGTGCTCTCACAAGAGCCAGTGAGCCAGTGGGGACAGCAGGAGGAGGGGCTCCTGGCCTCTGGTGGCTCACATCTCCCCTGTCTGGAAGGTTTTGGTCAGGCCAGATCCTGTTCCCCTGGCTCCGCCTCTTACCTGCTGGTGACTACAGTTCATCAGCATCTGCAGTTCCCTGAGAGGGGGACATTGTGAATGGCCTGAAGGTATCTGTGAGCCCAGCGACAGCTGAATCAGCAGTGGCTGCTGCCAGGACCTCCAGAAAGAGGTGCCTGGAGCTGGACTTGCCATGTTGGGGGCTAAAGCAGCTGGAGAGGGAGGTGGAGGCAGCAGAGTTTTTGACCAGCAGTCCCACTCAGTCCTGGCCCTGCGCCCAGGGCGATGGCACCATGCCTCTATTTTCTCATCTGTGAAATGGCCCTGGTAGTAACACTACCTCCTTGGTGGTTGCAAGTTCCTAAACAAGACAAACCACTTAGAGCAGTGCAGGAAAGCTCCGTAAGCATCAGCCACTGGCCTGCCAGAGCCCCTGCTCTCCTCGGCAGCCCACTGGGAGGAGATCCTTAGGAGAGGAGGCTCTGAGGCTCTCAGAGGTAAGAGCTGAGGAGCCATTCACCCGGTGGGCTGCTGTGGGGTCCAAGAAGACTGGTGGTGGATATAGTGGCCACTTACCCCCTCCCTTCTCTGTTCTTTCTCAGGTGACACTGGAAACTGGTACTCCAGTGATGAGGACGAGGGTGGGAGCAGTGTTACCTCCATCCTTAAGACCCTGAGGCAGCAGACATCTAGCCGACCCCAGGCTTCCATGGGGGAGCTAAGCAGCAGTGGTCTGGGGGACCCCCGCCTCCAGAAGGGACATGCCACAGGAGGCCGGCTGGCTGACCCTCGTCTCAGCCGGGACCCCAGACTTACCCGCCATGCTGAGGCTTCCAGCGGGTCAGGGCCAGGGGACTCAGGGCCTTCAGATCCTCGTTTGGGTCGCGCCCTACCCACTGCCAAGCCTGAAGGCAGCCTTCATTCCAGCCCCTCAGGCCCTGGCAGCTCCAAGGGGTCTGGGCCCCCTCCCACAGAAGAGGAAGAAGGAGAGCGGGCTTTGCGGGAGAAGGCTGTGAACATTCCTCTGGACCCCCTCCCTGGGCACCCTCTGCGGGACCCAAGATCACAGCTGCAGCAGTTCAGCCACATCAAGAAGGATGTGACCCTGAGCAAGCCAAGCTTTGCCCGTACTGTGCTCTGGAACCCAGAGGACCTGATCCCCTTGCCCATCCCCAAGCAGGATGTGGCTCCCCCAGTGCCCGCCGCCCTGCAGTCCATGCCTGCCCTGGACCCTAGGCTGCACCGTTCCACCACCACAGGGCCTCCCAATGCCCGGCAGCGCCCAGGTACTTCTACAGACCCCAGCACATCCAGCTCCAACCTCCCCGACTTTGAACTCCTCTCACGCATCCTCAAGACTGTCAATGCCACTGGCACCTCAGTGTCCCCTGGCTCAAGTGACAAGCCCAGTGACCCCCGAGTGCGGAAGCCCCCCACCGACCCTCGGCTACAGAAACCAGCAGACTCAGCCTCCTCCCGGGCTGCCAAGCCTGGCCCCACCGAAGTACCCTCTCCAGCTGGTAGCCCCACTGGGGAGTCTTCCCCGCCAGCCACAGCTCCCTATGACCCACGTGTACTAGCAGCTGGGGGGCTGGGTCAGGGCAGTGGGAGTGGGCAGAGCAGTGTGCTGAGTGGTATCAGCCTCTACGACCCAAGGACTCCCAACACAGGTGGCAAAGCCACAGAGCCAGCTGCTGACATGGGGGCTCAGCCTAAGTGCCCCGAGGGCAATGGCAAAAGCTCAGCATCTAAGGCCAAGGAGCCCCCTTTCATCCGCAAATCTGCTCTGGAACAGCCAGAAACGGGAAAGGCTGGTGCCGATGGGGGTGCAGCCACAGCCACAGACAGATACAACAGTTACAACCGGCCCCGGCCCAAGGCTGCTGCAACCCCTGCTGCCACCACAGTCACCCCACAACCAGAGGGTGCCCCGCCCCAACCTGGGGTACACAACCTGCCCGTGCCCACCCTCTTTGGGACTGTGAAGCAGGCACCCAAGACAGGAACGGGAAGCCCATTTGCTGGCAATAGCCCAGCCCGTGAGAGTGAGCAGGATGCAGGGTCCCTGAAAGATGTTTTTAAAGGCTTTGACCCCACTGCCTCCCCTTTTTGCCAGTAGTGTTAAGCCAGAGCCAGGACCCCCTCCACTCCCCTCTCTGAGGGTGATATTTAAGGGCAGCAACTGGAGTTGGGAACTTGGGGGACAGGGGAAAAGTCTGGGTGTTATTTCATTTTTCCCTTTCTTTCCCTTCTCCCTCCCTCCCTCTTTCCCTCCCTCCCTCCCTTCTTTCCTTCCTTCCTTTTTTTTTTTTTTTTTTTTTTTGAGTAGTACTTTTTTTGAGACTTATAAATTGTATATAACCATCTTCAGTTCTGGTCAGTGCTGTGGGTTTCCCAGGCTCCCCGAGAAAACCAACTTCTGCCCGTGAACAGTTCTGAGTGCTCTGGGCCTCGGCCCCAGTGGGCACTGCCTGGCCAGGCCTCCCTGAGGTTGGGGGCCCAGTGGTTTTTCTGAGCAAAGCTTGGCCCCTTCCTCCCAGGACAAAGGGAACAGTAAGCATCTGACAAGGCACTGAACATTACTCATCCCGCGCCACTTAGCAGAAAGATACAGGACCCAGACCATAGCAGGACTGGAGTGGAAGCAGGCCTGGGCATTTAGAACCCCAGGTGCACCGCCCCTGTTGATTCAGCACGGGAAGAGATGGAGAAAGTGAAAATGAATAAGAGGAAAAAGTGCCCCCAGTGGGGCCCTGGGAGCTCTCTGGATTGGTACATGAGTCCCTTTCTGCCACCCTCCATCCAGAGTTCATCCTGAAAACCAACACCCTCCACCCTGTGGCAGATGCCAAGGTGAGACGTGGACCTGGAGGCAGCAGGGGTCGGTGTGAGTTGGCACCCCTTTGAACATGCGTTTTCTGTCAGTATTAACCCACCCGTCCTGTCGGGGCCCATCCTCCCCCAATGCTGGGGTCTGCCCTGGTCCTCAGAAGCCACGGTGCCCAGTGTGTCCTTATTGTGGGCCCTGGCCCCTGAAGACAGCTCAAGGATCCGAGGTGTAGCCACTCTTGCAGGCCTCTGACAGAGGGAGCCCTGGAGCGGCTCTTCAGCCAAGTGTTTGTTCCTTCTCTGCTTTTCTCGCACCTCAGCTGTGTTATGTGCAGGGCACAGGTATTGGTGTGTTTGTTTTCCTCTCCCAGGCCGACATGCAGCTTCAGAGGCATATCACAATGTTGGATTTGCCAGAAAGAGGGCTGAGAGGGTACGAGTCTGCTGCCAGGGCAGGAGATGGGGCACACTGGACCCTTTCCAAGAGAGGGACCAAGACCCCATTGGAGGAAGAAGGAGGGACTGAGGGCTGTGTCCTCCCCTCGTGTAGCTGAGCTGAGACAGTTGAAGTGTCTGCCTGGCTGCTTCTCCCTCCTCCCTTCCTGTGTTTTCCCACCCTAGCTGAGGTCCAGCCTCATTCACAGAGCCCAAGGAGGCCCACCCCATGGACATGACCTAGGGGGACTGGCCTCAGGGGAACTGGGCAGAGCCTGTAGGTCGTGCCTCTGGGTCACTTTCATAGACCCAGGAAGTCTGTTTCCTTGTGGGGTCCATCTCCTGCCTGTCTCTCTTGGTCCTGCCGCTTGGCTAAAGACCTTGGTCTCTTCCTTGCTGACACTCAGGAGACCTGGTTACCAGCCCAAGGACTCCCCCCTCTCACTTCTTTTTGGTGGGAGATAAACAAGGCTACCATACCACCCCACCCCCACCCCATAAAGAAAAAAAAAAGAAAAACTCATTACTTTGGGGCCCAGAGGCAGGGCAGGTGAGGCAGGGCCCCAAAGGGCCAGATAGCCCTGGGCTCAGTGCATGATCAGGTTGGTTGGTTTGTATCTTTGTCTTTTTTGTTCTTTGGTTTCTTTTTTTTTTCTTTTCTTTTCTTTCTTTTTTTTTTTTTTTTTAAAGCAATCATTAATGAGATTTGTCTTCAGCCACCAGTGTTGGCTTTGCAGTAGAGGGCTGCAGCCCTTGGTGTTTGTAAAATAAGTAAGAATACAAAGTGTGACAGTGTTTGGGGTTTTTTTTTCTCCTTTTGAGAATTTTCTTTTATAAGAGAAAAATTAAATATTTTTTAAAACCGAAATCTGTGGATGAAATAGAAGCTGGAACCCTCCTCTTGGAACATTCAGCCTAAGAACCTCATGGGACTATGAATTCACCCGAAGTTTTCATTTGCCATCAGGCCAAGCTTTTAAAGAAAATTTGTTCTCTAACCAGGATTGTAACAAAAGTGTAAATACTATTTCAGAGTTGAAAGTTGATGGTGCAAATATGTATATAACGTACTGTATTTTTACAATGATCGCCGCATGACTCTACTCCACCCCCCTTTTTGTACTCCATACCTGTCTTCCAGAAACGTCACCTGCCTTTTCTCCTGTGGTCTCTTAATCCAATAATTGTATTACTGCCATTAAAGGATGCAGTTATTTTAAAAAGCCTGTGAGTCTGCTCTCTCCCAATGGTCCAGGCCATCTCTGGCCTAAACATTAACAAGGAGGAGGGTGGGGGCAGCCAGGGTGAAGCCTGGACCTGTTCTGTCCATAGTGTCTGCAGACAGCCTACGCTTTTCTCAGTGACTGGCTGTAGTTATTTGCTACCAACTGCACCCCAAGGTTCCTGAGCTCCCCCGCTGGGGTCAATCTCAGCATTTGAGATCCAGCGGTCTGTACAGGCCTGTGCAGAGCTCATGAGGAAGGGCCAGTGGTGAACACAAGCTGGGCACTGGGCTGGCTTCTGCAGTTATGAAGGGCTTTATCAGGTCTTCCCTGAGGAAGCAGTGTCTGGCAAGGGTCATGAAGAGTGGGCAACACTCAGCCTGGAGAGTGGCCTGGTCTCCCCAAGTGGATTCTGGCCTCCCGTTTCAGTGGGCCTGGGTTGGTTTTCCTTGCTGGTGTACACATTATCAAACTTAATGGCTTAAGACAATACATTTGTTTATTCTTTTTTGTTTGTTGTTGAGACAGAGCCTCAAGCTATCACCCTGGGTAGAGCCCTGTGGCATCACAGCTCACAGCAACCTCCAACTCCTGGGCTTAAGCAATTTTTCCTCCGCCTCCCAAGTAGCTGGGACTTACAGGCGCCTGCCACAATGCCTGGCTATTTTTTGGTTGCATCTGTCATTGTTTGGCCGGCCTGGGCTGGATTCGAACCCACCAGCTCAGGTGTATGTGGCTGGTGCCTTAGCCATTTGAGCCACAGGTGCCAAGCTAGCAACACAAATTTGTCAGCAGTTCTAGAAGTCAAAACTGTTGACACAGGCACCCAGCACAGTGCCTGGCTACTTTTAGTAGAGATAGGGCTTACTCTTGCTCAGGCTGGTCTCAAACTCTTGAGCTTAGGCAATCTACCCACCTCAGCCTCCCAGAGTGTTAGGATTACAAGCGTGAGACACCACACCCGGCTAGCACTGCATTTCTTCTTGGAACAGAGAGAATCCTTTTTTGTGTGTTTTCCAGTTTCCTGCATTCCTTGGCTCATGGCCCCTTTCCCCATCTTTGAAGCCTGCAACATCACCTCTCTTTCTGGCCACACCTGGGAAAGGGTCTCTATTTGTAAGGATCTGGGTGATTAGGTTGAGCCCACTTGGGTAATCAAGGCTGGTCATGTCTTCAAAGTCCCCTTTCCCATGTAAATTACATATTCACAAGATGAAGGGCTTCATGGGGATTAGGACATGGAGCTCTTTGGAGGACCATTTTGCCTTTTAATTGGCATCCCCTCATTGCCCACACACTAGCTGCTGGTCTAAGCAGGTAAAGTGTATGTATATAGAGTTCTATCTTTTTTTTTTTTTTTTTTGAGATGGAGCCTCAAGCTATCCCCCTGGGTAGAGTGCCATGGCATCACAGCTCATAGCAACCTCCAACTCCTGGGCTCAAGGGAGTCTCCTGCCTCCACCTCCCAAGTAGCTGGGACCACAAGCACCCGCCACAACGCCCGGCCATTTTTTGGTTGCAGCCATCATTGTTTGGCGGCCTGGTCTGGGGATTCAAGCCCGCCACCTTAGGTGTACGTGGCTGGCGCCTTAGCCGATTGAGCCACAGGCGCCGAGCCTAGAGTTCTATCTTTGAATTTCTTCCAACCCATCTATAATATACTGAGCAAGGATGATTTCTTTTTTTTTTTTTTTTTTTTTTTTGAGACGGAGCCTCAAGCTATCCCCCTGGGTAGAGTGCTATGGCATCACAGCTCATAGCAACCTCCAACTCCTGGGCTCAAGTGAGTCTCCTGCTTCCGCCTCCCAAGTAGCTGGGACCACAGGCG
>CAUYQV010069489.1:0-12389 GCA_963574575.1 Galagoides demidoff
AAGGTGGAAATGTTGTAAGAATGAAGGATGGAGTGGTCTTGAACTTCGTAAAAAGAAGTGTTTGCTGCTAAAGCATCAGAGGGACCCTGCTAGATGAGTTTCCCTGTAAGGACCTGAGCCGCTGTGTCCTTCCACACTTCCTGGGGTAGGGTAGACAGCATCTATGTGTGTGTGTGTGTGCGCGCACGCGTGGTTGGCTAAGTGATGAACTAGCGTTATAGACTCTGTGATTTAAGATGTGTTTGGAAGGAGATGGCAGAACAGTGTTGCATGTGGAACCTGAGGAGCAATCTCAAGTCTGAGTGACTAGGGTTGGTGTTTTAGTTGCTAGAAAGGGACAGCCAACCCGAAGTATCATTTAAAAAATGAGCGGTGTGGTGGTGGTGGTGGTGCCTATGGCTCAAAGGAATAAGGCGCCAGCCCCATATGCTGGAGGTGGAGGTGGCGGGTTCAAACTCAGCCCCAGCCAAAAACTGCAAAAAAAAAAGGCAGGGATTTATTGGCTCACTCAAGCAGAATAGGGCAGGGTGTTGCTGGAAACACTTGCAACCAGAGGTGCCACCTGGTAATGCCCCTCTGCCTTGCCTTGAATGGTGGCTCTTTCCTCCTGCCCCATGGGTCCTCCAGAGATGGGGATGTGGCTGCCACCAGTGGCATCTCAGCTTTGCCATGTGGCGGGAATATGCCCACCCCTTCCTGTCCAATCCCTCAGGGTAGGATCTGATTGGTGTGGCCCCAATCTCCTCCACCTACCCCAAGCTAGGCAATCCCATTTGGACCACCTGGTGAGAATGAAAGTGGGGAGGGGAGAGGCCCCCAAAATGGAGGGAGGTACCCCTTTGCTGGCTGTACGCCTATTCCTCCTTGAAGTCTTTATGTTGAGAATGGCCCCTTCCTTCATTCTTTCCCTCTCCATTGCTGGCCCTCTGTCTCACCTCTGATGGGTGGAGGGAGGGGTTGGCCCTGCCTGGCTCTGCTTGCTGTGATGGGGGCACTCACTGTGGGATCTCCTAGCATCCTAGCCTCCCTACCCCTGAAGTATGAGTGATACAGCCACATAGCCATTCAGAGAGCCAGGTCCCTAACGCTTACTATTTCCAGGGTCCCCGGCAAAAACCTTAGAACTTTTCTCTCTTTTGGCTAGTTTTGCATTTTTCTTTTCTTTTCTTTTCTTTCTTTTTTTTTTTTTTTTTTTTGAGACAGAGCCTCAAGCTGTCCCCCTGGGTGGAGTGCTATGGCATCACAGCTCACAGCAACCTCCAACTCCTGGGCTTAAGCGAGTCTCCTGCCTCCACCTCCCAAGTAACTGGGACCACAGGCGCCCGCCACAATGCCCGGCTATTTTTTGGTTGCAGCCATCTTTGTTGTTTGGCGGGCCTGGCCTGGATTTTAACCCGCCACCTTAGGTGTATGTGGCTGATGCCTTAGCCACTTGAGCCACAGGCACCGAGCCTTCTTTTCTTTCTTTCTTTCTTCTTCTTCTTCTTTTTTTTTTTTTGAGACAGGGTCTCGCTATGTCATCCTCAGTAGAGTGTTGTGGCATCACAGCTCACAGCAACCTCAAACTCTTGGGCTTAAGCAATTCTCTTGCCTCAGCCTCCCAAGTAGCTGGGACTATAGGCGCCCACTACAACACCTGGCTGTTTTTTGTTTATAGTTGTCATTGTCATTTGGCAGGCCTGGGCTAGGTTCGAACCCACTAGCTCCTGTGTGTGTGGCTGGCACCCTAGCTGATGAGCTATAGGCGCCCAGCCAGTTTTGCGTTCTTCTGCCTGACCACAACTCCATGCTCTTTATGGATTCCTGGCTACTGCTGGGGGTCTTCCTGCAGCGCTGACTCCCTGCCCTGGGTGTGCTCCCCACTGTCTACCCAAGCCTAACACTGCCCTAGCCTCTGCCCTGCACTGTCTGGGGCTACTTGGGACTGTGTATGGTGCTCTATGCATAGAAACTGGCCCTCATCCTGGGCCCCCATGTGGGGCTGCCACACAGTATCAGTTGGGTAGGGATCCCAGTGGGGCCCCCTGAGTGGGGAGTGGGATGCCAGTTTACTCCCCCCTTCCTAAGCCCTGAGGCTCTCTTATCACACTGCTCAGCTGGTGTGGCCCTTAAAGACTGGCCTTTGGCCTGGAACAGTGCTGGTGGCCCCTGACTTTATGTCCCAGCCCTGCTCACTCCCACTCTTCTTGTCTTTGGCTCAGGTATTTATCCAGGCTTCCACTCCACCTTCCACCAATAAACCTGGCTTCCCAGGCCTGCTCCTCTGGACCCATAAATCACTGGGACTTGCCACCTGGGAGATGCTGCTGCCTGAGTCAGGCCAGGTCTGTCACAGCTTAGAGACCTGCTAGTCTGAGGAGGGCACCCCACTTGCCTCCTTTTCAGCCTGGGCCATGTTTCACGCCCTTGGCTGTATAAGAACCATACCTCAAAGTCCTGGGAGTCCAGCTGTACATCTAGTGAACGCTTCACTCCCAGAAAGTGGTGACTCACCACTGATGACGAGAGACCAAAAGCAGCTTCACATCTATGAGCATTCGGGGCAAATGCCTCCGAGAATCACAGAAGGACAGTGGAAGCACAAGCAGTGGCAATGTGCCAACAGGAAGGTGTCCAAGGAACCCCCAGGGCAACCGATGAAACCTCAGTTATCACAGGACTCAGGAGAGTCTCCAGCTAGATCCTGGGAGATGAACTGATACTAGTGCTTTGGGCTAGCACCAGAGAGCTGAGGGTATGTAGGAGATGTGGGCAGAGGTAGCCACCACCTGTCTGCTGCACGTACCACCTTGGCTTTGCCATACTAGGGGTCACATACTGCCCTACTCCTTCCAACTTTCTTGAGGACAGTCCCTAGTCCAGCTAGCATCCTGCCTCCAAGGCCACACCATCTACATTGCTCCTGCCACAGTGGTGTGCTGGCAAATAAATGTTTAACAACTGGCTTTCTGGGTGAAATAAAGATTTGGTTTGTAGCGTTTACTAATTGCTGTGGTGTAAATACTCTCAGCACAGCCAGCTTCAAGCTACCAAAATGATGCCACTGAACACAGAGTTGGGAAGAGATGCACAGGGGTTTTCATTTCTACCCTACAGGTACAATATGCAAATCACCTCCAGAATAGACACTAATAAACACAGTAAAAGAATTAGGAAGGGATAAGTTTGAGTATTTATATATAAGTTTTGGTAATATTATATATAAAATTATCTCAAAGAATTCTTGCAAATGTAGTCATCAGTTCTTTTGAGCTGGTCTAAGCTGGCTCTGGCACTCCTGGTAGGTGCCAGAGGGGAACTTGGAGGAATTTATGCTCCTCAACATTCCTCAGGTCCATGGTGGCCTCCCACTCAGAGCTCTTGCCATCACCTTGCACCTCATTCTCCAGGACACTCCCCTGTCCTCACTGCCTTTGGCATCCAGGTCACTGCTCGGCTGCAGCCTGACCTCTGGCCAGTGCTCTAAGGAAACTGCTCTCAAATGTGGCTTCTGGCACCCCTCTGCTCCGTCTCCTCCACACCCTGATCACAGTGACCACCTTCCATGCCCTGCTTTCCTCCCTGATTCCAGAGTCTACACCCTGAGTCCTCTTCCTCCTCCCTAGAAACTTTCTTGCACCCACACCAACCTCCCTTCTTTCTCGAGGCCCTGGGTTTCTTATTTCTGTCCTGGATTTCTTATTTCTCTAGTCCACTCTTCTGAGACCCTTCTGCCTCCAGGCTTCACTTGACACCATAAGAAGATGACTCTGGAGAGGTCTCTGTGGGCCTTTTTCCTAATTGTGCAACTACCTCCTGGAAACTGCCTGATGCTTCAATCTGAGGCTGGTGCGCTGGCCTGGGCTGTGGCATCTGCAAAGACTGGGAATTTTCCTTAGAAGATGAATGAGGGACAACAGGCCCATGTCCCCCCATCCCAACACAAAGCAGCCCCAAAGGATATATCTATTTAATTGAATTTACATGGGGCAGTTATACCACAGTGGAAAAACCACTCTGAAGGATTTAGCTCTGAAGAGTAAGTTCTAAACATCTATGTGTAGATTGTCGCTGTGCTTCCCCTGATCCTTCAACTGCTCTGTGTCCTTGTCCCCGCCCCATAGACTTGGGCCTTGGACCTGTGATCTGCTTTTCCAACGGGAGGACAGTAAACATGATGCAAGTAGAGGCTCAAATTGCACTCGGGCCTGACCTCTCCCAGTGCCATGGGACCCTGAGGCCGCCTGTGAACAAGCCCCCGCTGGCTTGCTGGAGGGTGAGTGGCCTCACTTCAGGACAACCAGAGCTTAGCCAACAGCCACTGCCCACACTCTGCCCACAGATGTGCGACTGAGTCTAGCCAAGCCCAGTAGAAGGACCACCCATCTGTGCCCGGTCGCCATTGTGGATCCACATAATTGTGAGGCTCACAGATAAATTGCTATTTTAAGCCACTACATTTTAGAGAAAGCTAACAGAATCATTCGTTCATACAACTCACCACACAGTGTCTGGAGAGATGAGGAATGGTCAGGCCCACAAGGCTGTGCAGTCAGGGACACGGGGAGGGCCAGGAGGCTCCCCCAGATCCAGGGCCAGGATTAGGGTGAGGGGTGAGGCATTCACCTTGCACCCAGAATTTAAGAGGATATGGTAACTCAGTAATCAAGATAAATATTTTTTTTTTGAGACAGAGCCTCAAGCTGTCCCCCCGGGGTAGAATCCTGTGGCATCACAGCTCACAGCAACCTCCAACTCCTGGGCTCAGCGATTCTCCTGCCTCAGCCTCCCAAGTAGCTGGGACCACAGGTGCCTGCCACAGCACCCGGCTATTTTTTGGTTGCAGCCGTCATTGTTGTTTGGCAGGCCCAGGCTGGATTTGAACCCGCCACCTTACGTGGCTGGTGCCTTAGCCACTTGAGCCACAGGCACTGAGCCAAGATAAATATTTTAATGTAATATTTTAATGCAAGATTTAAAAAAAAAATCAAATTGGCAAACTATATGCTGGTTGCCTATCTTTGTAAATAAAGTTTTATTGGAATTGTTGCTGGGATGAGGGTTACACAAGCCAGGTAGAGTCATCCAAGAACAGGGTCATACTTGTTTTTATTTAAAAATCTGGCATTTTGCTTATCATGGATTTTCTTTCTTTCTTTCTGTCTTTTTTCTTTTTTAGAGACAGAGTCTCACTTTATTGCCCTCGGTAGAGTACTGTGGCGTCACAGCTCACAACAACCTCCAACTCCTGGGCTTAGGCGATTATCTTGCTTCAGCCTCCTGAGTAGCTGGGACTTCAGGTGCCCACCACAATGCCTGGCTATTTGTTTGTTGCAGTTTGGCCGGGCTGGGCTTGAACCTGCCACCCTTGGTATATGGGGCCAGCACCCTACTCACTGAGCCATAGGTGCCGCCCTATCATGGATTTTCTTTAAGCATTAATCTTACTCGTTCATTTGTTTTCTTTTTTTATTTAGCTCTTTTAATTTTGGCCAAATCCTCCCCAACATGCTGACTGGCCTCTGGTATCTGATAGGATTGAAAACCTCTAACCGCCTCTTACATTCCCTGCCAAGGTCCCAATTTAACTTAACCTTGCCAAGCAGTCCCACCTGGCTGAGAATGAGCTCCCCACCACTTAGAAGAAATCAGGGGTGGGAGGTAACCTGAGAGCGCCTAGCGCCCACGGGCAGAGGAGCCTGGTCTACCTGAAGGCTCTCCAGTTTTCACTAGTTCCAAAGATTCCTCTTGGTGGTGGTGTCCCTGGATAGTTTTCATGGGCAAATTGTATGAGCAATCTGACTAGATCTCCAGATGACTTTCAAAAATGTTTTGGTTTGGGCAGCACCTGTGCCTCAAAGGAGTAGGGCGCCGGAGGTGGCAGGTTCAAACGCAGCCCCAGCCAAAAACTGCCCCCCCCAAAAAAAGTTTTGGTTTATTTGTGTATTTGATTTTTTCCTCCCTTAGATTGTGTTCATACATAACCTCTGCTGGCTCATTGAAGCCAGTGGCGGGAATATTTAAGATTAAGTTGCTGTTTTATTTATTTTTTTTAAGACCGTCAGGTGCAGTAGTGAGAAAGGGGGAAAGAGTAAACAAGGAGTTGAGTCTGTAACTGACTGTAAACAGTCAAGTGAGATAACTCACTCCCTTCAGACCAGCCAAGTTGCTGGTGTTTTACAAAGTACATTTCTAGCCCTTAGTCTTGGAATGTAGAAGTGAGTGTCTGGGAGTGGACTCTCCCAGGGGTGTGGTGCAGAGGCCTGGGTAGTATTTACAGTATTTCCCGAAAGAACCACCCAGACCTCACCTGGGTGTATCTCAGTGTATTTTGACCCTAAATTGGATACTCCTTTGTTCACTAAAAGATTATCTTTTTGTCTCCCACAAAAACCAGACATTTACGAACCAGAGTCAGCTCTTTGGTGGGTGCAAGGGAGGAAGAGCAGTTGCTTTCACAGCACAGAGACATTGGGCTAAAACTGATGACTGTCCCACCCCCATGGGTCTCAGCGGCTCCTATGCCAAGAAGGGGAGAGGCTGTGCCAGGCAGTAGCATCTGAGGAATCTGAATGGGTGTGGATTTATTAGGGGGGGATCAGGAGAGATTTTTCCATTATACCTTTTTTTGGTAGAGACAGCATCTTACTTTGTCGCCCTCGGTAGAGTGCTGTGGCATCACACTGTTCACAGCAACCTCCAACTCCTGGGCTTAGGCGATTCTTTTGCCTCAGCCTCCCAAGTAGCTGGGACTACAGGTACCCACCACAATACTCAGCTATTTTTTTCTTTTTGGTTGTTGCAGTTTGGCTGGGTCAGGATCGAGCCTGTCACCCTCAGTATATGGGGCCGATGCCCTACTCACTGAGCCACAGGTGCCGCCCCTTTTTTTTATTTGAGAGTCTCAAGCTGTTGCCCTGGATAGAGTGCTGTGGTGTCACAGCTCACAGCAACCTCAAACTTTTGGGCTTAAGCGATTCTCTTGCCTCAGCCTCCCAAGTAGCTGGGCCTACAGATGCCCGCCACAATGCCTGGCTATTTTTTTGTTGCTGTTATCATTATTATTTAGCTGGCCTGGGCTGGGTTTGAACCCACCAACTTTGGTGTATGTGGCTGGCATCGTAACCACTGTGCTATGGGTGCTGAGCCACCATTTCACCTTTTCAAAGTTTCACCACAGAGTGATTCTATTTCAGGGACCCTCTCCTTCCCTCTCTGCTCACACTGATAACACTGACAATGAGTGTTTGTGTTCTCTTCTCTCTTTCTGCCCCCGCAGGTCAGGTCAGGTCAGAGCTCCGGAGTTGACAGTCCATTATGGCAGCCTTCTGTACCAAAAGCAGACAGCACCGGCCTCTCTCATTCCCAGAGAACTGAGATGTGGCCGTGGGGCTGGGCACACAACAGAGTTCTAACATGCCCAGCCTGCAGCCACTACCAAGAACTCAGGAGAGTCACTGGGGTCCTGGCCCATGACAGTCATCTCACAGGTAACCTGGCCTCTTGCCTACCATCCTGAGGAGTCAGAAGGCCACTGAAAAACGCATTGCTTACCTTTTATTTATGGCCAGTGGGACAAGGATGTCCCTACTGAAGGACCTTGCCAAGGCAGATCAAGCACCCAGGGGGAGAACATATGATTGATTGTTTTCATTTCCCTGCTCTCTCTCTTTACACACACACACACACACACACACACACACACACACACACGACCATGTCAGTACTGATTAATTTTGTTGGATTTAATGGTTTTATGGCCTGGGTCGCATCCAGGACACCTGTGCCATGTTGGCCCTGAAGACAAGCATCCTTCCAGTCCTGAGACATGGCCCTGATGACACCTGCACTCTCGCTGGTGACACAAGAGTTTGGCCAGGGGAACCGTCTGCATCTGAGGTCTGCATGGAGGGAGGGAAGCAGAGGGCATTCCAGGCTCAAACTGGCCAGCTTCCTGAGACTTTTAAACCGTGTGCAGGAGCGCAGGCTTCTTTGAAGAGATTGGAACACATCGTATTCTTTATCAAATTTTAAGAGAAGGAAAATACAAAATCTGGTGCTGAGGCACGTGCCTTGGGAAGGAGTTTCCCTTATTCCAAATCCCTTCTGTTTCCAAGTAGTTGGTGAGTGAGGAGAGCTGGTTCTGCCAAGGCAACCCGGGTCAGCAGTCTTGGGAAAGGCTCTGCTGCTGGGCTGAGCTCTCGAGGCTCCGTTCCTCCTCATGAGCCTGGGAGATGGAAGTGGCCTGGGTCTGGCCTCCAACCTTGCCTGCCAGCTGGGGCCTGGGAGGGCCGGGCTGCTGGATCCAAATCCAGGGCCTACTGTTCCTGGGCCAGAAGGTCTCCTGAGGATAAAAGCCACCTCTCCCCTCTTCTGTGCGTGAAAGGTGACCAGGGAACTGCCCCTCACCAGGAGGAAAGGAGCAGGCTGCCTGGGGAAGCTGTGTCCTAGTGAGGAAGTGACCTGGACAGTGGGGCTGCAATGGCCTTTCCTCAACTGTCCCTTCACATCCATCACCTGTAGCTGCCACTGGGCTCAGAATGGGAAGCTGGCTGATCCTCAGGCAATGACGGTGACACTGGGGGAAAGATACCATCCTCACTTCCTGTAAGACTGGTTGCCTGGAAAGAAAAGCCAGAGTGAGATGCCAGCACCAAGCGGCCCCTGCACAGAGCCCCCTCTGTCCCATCCACAGAATCCCTTCTTTTACCGACTCATGTACAAACAGAATAAAGAGACCTTCCCTCCCACAGGTCACCTGCTTTGTGGCCAGGATGCAACTTGTTTGGCCACACTCTTTCCTCACAGGAAGCAGGCTGCTGGGTGTGGGAGCAGTGAGTTTTGCTGCCAATGGCTCAGGCATATTGAGTCCACAGGACACACAACCAGCACTAGCTGAGCAGTCATATCACGCTGCTGCTTGTGGGGCCAGCCCCTGGCTACTGGGGCCTGTCTGCCTCTCAGGCCTGCCCTGTGCTGTGGCTGGTGGGATGGGCTGGGGCTTTGTTTCCCAGCAGGAAGAGGGAGGGCTGAGTAACCATACCTCTAGCCCAGTGGGGCCAGCCGACTAGAAAGCCAGGGTCAGGAAAATGGGGGACAGTCACAGAATGTGCATATCCTGACGGTGACTGATTTTGCCTGCCTGATGTTCTTTTGTTCTGTCCTTTTGTTTTCCCTCATTTCTAGTAAAGCCCTTTGGAAAGGCCCAGCCCAGCTCAGATGGTAGAAAGGGGTGTCAACTGGTGAGGCTGTAAGGGTCAGAGAAAGGCGAGGGAAGTGGTCCTTACTGTGAGCACAGGGTGATAGAGAGGCCCCAGGGGCAGAGGTGGGACCCTTAGGTCCACCCCACACTGAGGCCTTTCTGGCAGCCCCTCATCTCTTCTCCAGCAGCCACCTGCTACTTCTGTTTGACTCAGAGGCCACCTGACCAGTGGCTGGGCCTGGCAGGGACACAGTTGGTGGGATGGGGGCTGGGCGCTGCCTCCCACAAGAAGGCAGGTCCAAGTTGTGGGACTGACCCTGGTGCAGCAGCAGGGCTGACTTTGCACATCCCTGGGAGTAGGGGCTGATCTCACAGCAACATCGCCTGGAGGACTCACTCCCCAACTGGAGTGTGAACCACTACTGGGGTCAATGGCAATTTAGTAAGAGGGAAAGATTAATGGAATAGCTCCCAAAGGAAGCAACCAGCCTTCCCAACCACTCTTTCCCCAACCTTCCAATCCCCTTCCTAACCACTGGTGGGCACTCACAGAAGGGGCATGGGTTGAAATGTGGCAACAAAATGCCCTTCCCTCTGGGTTGGCCAGGGCCAGGCTCCCACGCCAGCCAGGACCCAGGTTGACTTACTCTGCAGGCCCCTCATGGAGGATGCCATGGAGCTGGGGCGGCTGGCTTGCTGGGGTCCACAGGAAGAGAACTGAGGGGCCAGAGCTGATGTCTTTGCCTTGGGGGAGTTCTGGTCCAGGATCTCTGGAGTCTGGGGTGTCCAGGGCTTGCAGGTGAAGGCTGATGTAAGTTCCCTACAACAAAATGTGCAATCTAGAGTCACAGCCACTAAATGGGTGGAAATCAGAGGAGAAGGAAAGAATAACTCCCTTGCTCACCCACAGATGCCAGGCAGGCACCAATGGAAGAAAATTCCTGCTCCCATGGAGCTCTCAGCCTGGCTTCGCTTCTCTCCAGCACGTTCATTGGCATTCTGGGAGCCTCAGCTTCCCTGCTGTACCCTGAGGTCTGGCTGTAGGCACCACAAATGGGGATACTAGTGGGAGAGGGGAACTTGGAAGAAACTGTGGAATTCCTCTGACTTTTTCTATTAATGTATACACCCCATTTAACATTGAGAATATGTAACTTTAATAATTAGAAAAACAGGTTAGAGCCTGTAGCTTAGCAGCTAGGGCACCAGCCACATACACAGGAGCTGGCAGGTTCGAATCCAGCCCCGGCCTATCAAACAACAATGACAACACCAACCAAAAAACAGCTGGGCATTGTGGCAGTCCCAGCTGCTTGGGAGGCTGAGGCAAGAGAATCACTTAAGCCCAAGAGTTTGAGGTTGCTGTGAACTGGGAAGCCAGAGCACTCTACTGAAGGTGGCATAGTGAGAGTCTGTGTCAAAAAAACAAAAAGAAAGAAAAAAATAATACTTGAAGTGTCTGGAAAGACTCCAAATTCAGATTAGGAAAAGACTGGCATAAAAACTGCTTACACTTTAGGGGGTCTTCAAAACAGGTTCAAAATGACAGGATAAAGGATTTAGCCCTATTAAATAAAATTTTAATTTTTCTTTTTTGAGACAGAGTCTTACTCTGTCACCCTGGGTTAGTGCCATGACATTATCATAGCTCACAGCAACTCCCAAAATCCTAGGATTAAGCGATCTTCCTGCCTCAGTTTTTCTATTTTTAATAGAGATGGGGATCTTGTTCTTACTCACTCTGGTCTCAAATTCCTCAGCTCAAGCAGTCCACCTGCCTCTACCTCCCAAAGTGCTAGTATTAGAGGTGTGAGCCATCATGCCCAGCCACAATAAATTTTTTTTTAATTGCAGCATTAGTTTATTTTTATGTCACTCATCATCATAGCCTATCAATATTTTCCATGTTACACCTTTTACACACATGCATGTTTTTGGTTATTTGCAGTTATAGTGCTATTCTGTATTGCTCTATTTTGAACTTGCCACCTCCGGTATATGGGGCCAGTGGCCTACTCCTTGAGCCACAGGTGCCACCCTGTATTGCTCTATTTTGATAAACATTATTTCAGTATCTCTCCAGATGTCATTAAGATTTAAAATAATTTGAGGTAGAAGAATTGCAGGAGGTCACGAGTTTGAGACCAGCTTAAGCAAGATGGAGGCCTCATCTCTACTAAAAATAGAAAAATTAGCCAGGTGTTGTTGTGGGCACCTGTTGGGAGGCTGAGGCAGGAGGATCACTGGAATCCATTAGTTTGAGGTTGCTGTGAGCTAGGCTGAGGCCACAGTGCTCCAGCCTGGGTAACAAAGTGAGACTCTGTCTCCAAAACAAACAAACAAAAGCTTTATAAGCTCAGGTGCAGTGGCTCATGCCTGTAATCCTAGCACTCTGAGAGGATGAGGGGGGTGGATTGCCTGAGCTCAGGAGTTCAAGACCAGCCTGAGTAAGAGCAAGACCCTGTCTCTAAAAAATAGCAGGGTGTTGTGGTGGGCACCTGTAGTCCCAGCTACTCAGAAGACTGAGGCAAGAGAATTGCTTGAGTCTGAGAATTTGAGGTTGCTGTGAGCTATGACACCATGGCACTCTACCAAGGGCGGCAAAGTAAGACTCTGTTTCAAAAAAAAAAAAAAGATTTATAATAGTTGTACACTATTTTTGTTGACTAGTATGCTCTAATTTATTAAGTTTTATCTCTTTCGGTTATAGATATAGCTCATTTGTGCTTCTTACTGGGAAACAAAGATAAAGGTGAACTACTGGCTCTTAATTGGAGTTCACAGATAAGCAGGGTTATCTGACCAGGGAACAAGGCTATAAAATTAGATCAATGTGTTGGTGATGCTTTCCTTCTTCTTCTTCTTTTTTTTTTTTTTTTGAAACAGAGTTTCACATTGTCACCCTCAGTAGAGTGCCTTGACATCATAGCTCACAGCAATCTCAAACTCTTGGGATTTGAGATTGCTCAGGATGGTCTCGAACCTGTGAGCTCCGGTAATCCACCTGCCTTGGTCTCCCAGAGTGCTAGGATTATAGTGCTAGGTGCCCTGCGATGGTGATGCTTTTCTTACACATAAAAGAGCTTTTTATATGATCTAATGAGGGAGTTTTCTTTCTTTTTAAAATTGATAAGTAATTGTACATATTTATGAGGTATAGCATGATATTTTTGAGGCAGAGTCTCACTATACTGCCCTGGGTAGGGTG
>CAUYQV010069490.1:0-24770 GCA_963574575.1 Galagoides demidoff
ACCACAATGATTTAGCTTTTGTACAAGCTTGGTTGCTTTAGCAATAATCACAGTATATAAACTTTTTGAATTTGCCATTCATGGCTGCTTGTTGGCCTACCACAACAGCCCCCTGTAGGTGCACCTGCAGTTGTTTTAAATTCCTAATAAATTTCTATTAATTAATTACACCTGAAGTGGGGTCCAATTTTCTCTCTGCTGCATGGGACATAACAATTTATTGCCCTGAACTTCCATACCAACATAACCTTTTGCATTTTTATACTCCTGCCTTTTTCATTCTTATACTATACCCAGTGCATGTATCTGCTTTCAACTGTGTTGTTATTAATTCAAGATTGCCCTTAAACTCTCTAAATTCTTAAGTTCTCACTTTGACTTTCCCTTGTATGCTTTTGGAAATCAGTTTCTAACTAAGGAAGTTTGTTTCCCTAATTTTCTGTCATTTATTCATATTTTTGGTTTTTAATTTTTTCACTCTCCCTTTTTTTCACCTCTTACCACCAACATGCTCCAAACACTCTCCCTCCCCAGGGACACTAGTGGCTATGTTTCCGGCCTATTGTATTTGCTCATAATTCTTATGTCCTCGTCTATGGATGTATCTCTTCCATGTTGTCTTAAGAGGCACTTTTTTCTTTACACAAACTTAATGTATCTATTTTC
Source organism: Galagoides demidoff (assembly GCA_963574575.1). Classification (NCBI taxonomy): domain Eukaryota; kingdom Metazoa; phylum Chordata; class Mammalia; order Primates; family Galagidae; genus Galagoides; species Galagoides demidoff. The sequence goes on from CAUYQV010069490.1 coordinate 667, forward strand.
TTCTATGTTTTTCATTCCTGTCATAACCTGATATTTACATTTCTTTTTCTTTTCCCTCCCTCCCTTCCTTCCTTTATTTCTTCTTTCTTTTTTTCAACTTTCTCATATCTTATTCCCTCTCTTTTGTACTTAAGTGGCTTTTCAGTACTTAATAGAAGAGAGATTATTGATTATTGTTACCAGCTCAGAAATGCCATTCACCCTTCACCCTTACCCATCAACCCATGAATAGTTTAATAAACTGTGTTGTATGTATACAATGGATAATATTCAGCCATAAAGAAAGATAGAGACTTTGCATCTTTTATATTTATCTGGATGGATTTGGAGAACATTCTCACTAAGTAAAGTATCTCAAGAATGGAAAAGCAAGCATCCCACTTAGTACTGATCTGAAAACAGTAGGCCAACAACTACAGACCCAGCTGAAAGAAAAGCACAATTAAATTCAAGAATCAGGCAGGGAGGTTGGTAAGTTCCAAACTATCATGTACAGTGTAGGACATATGACACACTTCCTGGGTACTGGACTCAATCACAACTCAGACTTTGCCTTACAAATGCAAATAATGTAACTTGAGTGTATGTATCCTCATATTTAGCAAGAATTAAATAAATAGATACTATCTTTTCTTGCACTTTGGGTTGTTTTCATGTATCTTCCCTACATTGCCTCCCACAAATACCCCACTGTAGTTACTCAAAGTCCTTTCCTGAAAACGTTCTATTTCTTTCTGCACACCTAACATACTTCTTATAGAAAAATTCTTTGAGCCCCTATTTCCTGTTGACTCATCATTTTGCTATCTGACCCCTACCCTGAGGGCGTCCGGCATTTACATCGTGCCTATGGACTAAACACAATTAAGAAACAGCATTAAGAACTAAAAACTTAATTACTATACTCTCATTTTTTCATTTACTTTCCAATCTTTAATCCTTTTTTAAATTCTGACAAAATAATTACTTCAAAGCTTCTAGCAGCACTTATTTTATTAGCAGAGGCATGTAACTCTCATCAACAGAGGCTCAAGCACCAAAACCTTCAGATCCGATAAGTAGGTGAGATGCCAGCTCAGTAAGCCACTAAAGAGGTATGACATATTTAATTTTTAAGAATAAGATGCTAATCTGATTTAAGTGTGAGGAGAAGAAAACCCAAAAAGGGAACAATGCAATAGTTCTACTAATCCCACTACGTGAAACTCCACCATACAGCTCATTTAAGTTTCGCAAGCACGTAAAGTACAACTAAGCAAAGTTTAGTTACGTACAACTTCTCAGAAATATATCTCTTGCCAAAAACAAGGCAAAACTCACTCTTATCTTCCATTAGCTATTAATATTTCAATTTTTGAATAGTCTATGTCCTTAGGCAAGCACACAGGCTCCCAAATTGTTCCACTAACTCTGATTGCAGCTGGAATATATGGCGAAGGGAATAAAGCCTCCAAAAACAGACCGAAGAATTTAAATTTCAAAGGTTTTCATTCTACCTTAAAGGGCAGTTATTTCTCCATTGGTACTTTGAGGGAATGTTTTTCTCTGTGAGATTCAAAACTAGCAGAAACTTTTTTGTTTTGTTGACTAGTAAATTGCTGAAACTGAGCCAGACTAAGAACATGTTAATTAATAACTGTCAGCCCAGGCAAGTAGCTCTGTGTTCTGATTAACTTGTGCTTTGATAGTTTCCTAGCAAGGCACTTTCACACTGAGAGCTTTATCCTGTTAAAACAAATTAATCTGGGTTTTGCAGAGAGGACATAAAGTCAAACCTCACAGGCTCTCTCCTATCTACCCTCTTCCCAACCCTGTACTGCCCAGGTTAAAACACCGAATTTATCTGTGGTTCATATTTTATTTCTTTGTTTTTTGTTTTTTTTTAGAGACAGAGTCTCACTTTATCACCCTTGGTAGAGTGCCATGGCATCACAGCTCACAGCAACCTCCAACTCCTGGGCTTTGGCGATTCTCTTGCCTCAGCTTCCTGAGTAGCTGGGACTACGGGTGCCCACTACATTGCCTGGCTATTTTTTTGTTGCAGTTTGGCTGGGGCCGGGTTCGAACCCACCACCCTTGGTATATGAGGCCAGTACTCTACCCACTGAGCCACAGGCGCCATCCCAGTGGTTCATATTTTCATTTAAAAATAATGATATTAATAAGTAATATATGGAGGCTGCCAAAGCATTATGGCAATGAGAAGTTTGCATCAAAAACACCAACACCACATACATTAAAAAAGACAAAATAAAGCTTTCAAAGTAATCAATATTGCTATACCCATTTCCCCTAAGACACATATCAGTAACCTAGCTTCTAGGGCTCTTAAAAATAACAAAAGAGATATGTATTTAAGTGCTTTGCCATCTGAAAGAGAATCCATTTATTTAGAAACTTCACTTACATCGAATAAAACTATGAACCCAAAAGGAAGCGAACGTAAACAGATATGCCAAAGTTCCTATCCAATTCTCTAATAATAATATTATTTCTCTTTTTTCAAATCACGTCTCCTAGTTTCAAATTATTTTCTTAGGAACTGTACGCTTATTTTGCAAAATTCGTTATTGAATTTTTTTCCTGATATGCTTATCAGTAACATCACTAGGTAAAAGTTGCGAGTTCATTACCAAAATCATTGTGTGGGGGCTAAAATGGATTGGTAAACAAGAAAACAAATGAGTATGTTGGTAATCAACTGAAAATTCATGATTGGTCCAAGAAATATTTTTATAAAAAAAATCTAATTTGTTAAAAACGAATTTTTATGAAGACGTATGGTCCAATGCCCTAAATTACAACGTCAAATACTTTTCGAAAGAACTCAGGAACCAGAAAAATGTTATGCAGGTACCGCAGCCCTATGAACAAAAGTCAAGCAATAATAATGAAAAACCTAAGTAAATATCTCAAAAAATAAATAAAAACATATAAACATAGCAGCCTAACATGAATCTGAATGGCATCTACCCATGTTACATGTAAAATTCTACCATGTATATACCTACAGTACTTTCAAAATAACGTATTTGCTTAAGTTTTTAAAACTTTTCCTATGGATGGGATCGCATAGTATTCATTCAAAACTCAGTTATAATTTATAGTAATTCCCTCCTCACTGTTTTGATTGCATCTCTTCTCATGGAAGGTACAGTCATGAGAACTAAGCTTTGAAGACACAGGCTTGATATTTCCAAAGGTGTATAAAAATTCATGCAGTTTATTTTATCACTGCCTCCGTAAAAACCACATCCTGATGAAATGGCATTACATCCTTCCTCAATGATTTTTTTTTTCATTATCATCTGCTGGGAAATGTAGTCATACTTCCCTGCTGTTGAGAACAATTTTAACATTAAAGAAGAAAAAACTAAAATGTTGACAGCAATTGTCAAAAGAAAATGAAAACTTTTTCCACATTAATTCTACATGGATGACCACTTCCCTCTAGGCAACTTTGGAAAGACATGCATTTATTATATATATAATTATTATAAATTATTATATATATAAATTATAAATTATTATAAAATTATATAAAATTATATATATATAATATAAACTTATATATATATATAATCTCAGCTGTGTATATTAATGCATTTATGGGGTACAATGTGCTGATTTGATAGCTAATGAAGTCGAAAAAGGAAACCCTCAGTACAAAAGCTAGTGAGAAGACCCCATTCAGCATTTCACAGAATTGGTTCTCTACCTTTAAAGAATATACCAACTAAGATCACCACGTCAGAAGAGCTTCCAACAGAGAACGGGGGTACCGATTCCCTGTTCTTAAATAAAAGGATTAAGGAAAAGCAGAAAACAGTTTTATGTTAAGAGAAAATATCCAAGTCTATATATAAATTTTACATGTCAACATAGTCCAGTAGCATTTGCTAATGAAAAAAAAAATCTACTACCAATAAAATACTTAATCTTCTGCTCTTAAGAAATAAGGAGAAATGGGAAGCACCATAGGGTAAAAGATGATGTAACTCAAATGCTTAAGGAAGAATAGTTCTACTTTTGAAAAGTGGTGAGAAGATGGCTACTCCCCAGCCTGTAATCTACTTGAACGCACAAAATATCTTTTGTTTTTATTACGTTTAGCATAGAGTCTGGTTTTTAGTAAGTCTTCAAAAGGTAATGGTATGATTGCATTGAATAGCAAATTCAGAATGAATTTCAATAATTTTTGAAATATGCACAATTTGTTACCAAAAGTGCAACTGTTAAACATTTACTGTCAAGCTTTTATTGCGACATGACATTGCCTGAAAATACTCTGTAACATACACCTTCTGCGTAGTATGAGATTTGAAACCCATAAAATCAAAATGTGGATAAAATTCTACCTGCGGTGTTGCAAATGATAAGATGTGATTGGTAAAGTCTTTAATGTTCTGCTTCCTGATGGCCCATCTGTGTACTTTAACTAGTCACATAAGAAGCCTACCTTGATCATTTCTACTCCATAATCACTCATAATGATATCTGTGTGTCATTTATTTGTTCAAGGAGAGTGTAAAATACATTTAAGCAGTGATATAAAAAGTGATAAAATCTAATTCTACTTTTCATGGTTCAGGGATTCATTATCAACAGTCAACTGAAGATAATACTACCATCAGTATTAAATCACTAAGGTGATAACCATTAAGAATCGATTATAAACAGAAAATACCTTGCATATATTAGGTTTTAGACAAACATTTGTTGAACCAAGAAATGAATGACAAATTTATATTTTAATTATGGTTATATTTACTTCATAATGACTATTATTTCACTACTAGAATATGCCATAATCACTTCAAGAGTCAATTTTGAAAGTTATAAAGTTCTAAAACAATGTTATTTCCTGCATCAGCTTAACCTTGTGATATACTTTCAACTCAAGAGCAAGAAGAATGTAAATTATATTGATCATGTATTAATCTTCCGACATCTACTTATCATTCCACAAATGTTTTCCAGACAGCATTAGACAGGATTGAATACAAAATTAAAATAATCTCAGTCCTTTTACCACTATTTGTTACCATTGAGGTATACATTTTATCAGTGCAACATTAACATCTGTGAACACATGGTTTAAACATCACATTGTGTAGTTTACAAGAAATGACATGAGAAAAGTTCTTGCATTTCAAAATCTTTAAAGTTCAAAACATTGCTGCTTTGTTCTACCTTGAGGAGTTTCATTGTAACAGTTCCATTGTTCAGAGGGAGGCCTCAATTCAATGATTACAGCCAGTTGATCAATCTTCTATCCCAACGAAATCAATCATGGTGACAGTTGCCACTATGGCCTCCTCCCTGTATTTTCCAAGCATGGAGGAGGACAAGTGAGCACCTGCCTCCTAGATTATAGATTGAAAGTATTATCCAAACAAACCAGGATTCCTTATACTATGACCGAATACAATCTTCTGAAAAAAGCCTGGAGTACCCTAATGAACCACAAAGGGTAAGTCTATAAGTGAATCATGTTTTCCTTTAAGAAAAAAAAATCCCTTAAACAATTTGACAGTGGAATTTAGCAATATTTACAATTTAATCATGGATCATGTTCTTATTTTGCCAGAACAATGATTAAACACACACACACACACACACACACACACACACGAATAGAAGTTTGAATTGTGTTTGTCTTTAGATCCTGAAATAATTGAGCTCATTTTCAAAATAAATAATTTACTTTTAAATTTAGTCTTTATTTTACACATAGACTTAGTCAGAGATGTCTGCAGCTTAATATTAGTATTTCAGCACATTGTCAAGCAATTCTGCACGTTTTGTGCTTTTCCTCTTCCTATTTCTCCCCTCTTAGTCACAAGTTTTCAAAGTTTTAAGTGGTTTATAAATTAAGGAGGCACCATTTTCTGATATAACTGGCAGAATAAAACAAAGATTGATTTATAGTTCTGGTGCAGCATATTTGAAAAGACAGATTCTCAATCATTTATTTACAATTCTATTTCTAGCTCTTATCAGTTAATTTTCAGATATTCATATCTCTGCTTTAAGACTGTATGTAGTTACATCAGTATATTTACAGATTTAAATGTACAGGAGTGTGTTTTTCTGAAAAAAAAAATTACATCCAAAGGGTAAGAATTTCAATGGAACTCTCAAAAGATAGAATAACTCCACTTCATAGAGCATAATCTCTCCTGCTCCAAGATTAGCATTGAGAACAAGAGCAAGATTCCTGAGATGAGGGGGGTAAAACCAATGGGGAACTGATCTCAGCTGTGAGAAGTGACAGAGAAGACCAGTACACAGCATTGATGCTTCCCACCTGAGTTGGCTGTAGCCTCAGTTACCTGCAAGATAATGGCAGTTTTTAAGCTCTGAAAATAAAGGAATCCCAGCTTCTCCGGGCAGAACACCCTACCATTATGGGGTTGCGTCAGTATCACTGGGAATGCAGATATGGTCCTAATTCATTTAGGAAACAAAAGGTACTTGCAAGGAAAATTTTCAGTTGAATTTAACACAACAAATATTTGTTGGGTTGGGGGTCATTTACCTGCAGAAATGTTTTTTTGAGTTAAAGGACATGATCCAAAACCGGCTCTAACTGTGTCACTATTGGTTACAAGTGTGATTTCCATAAAAGATAGAGCAGGGAGGGAACTTTCGGGCTCATTTACATAGTCCCTAGTGAAGTGCCTTGCACAAAGTAATCTCACCATAAAATAGTTACGAAGTGGATGTATACGATTTGATCCCTCATTTTACAGATGAAGAAACCAAAGCCAAAGGGAAGATAGGATTTACTTAATGACAGAAAGGTAGCCAGTGGCACAGTCAGGACTAGAGACCAGAATTTCTGAGCCTTACCTATTATTCTTTCCACCATTGCCTTCTCTCTGGTCATTCATTTTCTACTGTTGATTGGTCAGGCATGGAATATATTTATCGCCATCCCTGTAACTGCCCATGTGACCTCATGCCTACAACTTCATTAAACTATTGTTAACCACTTCAGTCCATGTCCAATTATCTCTTCTCTGAATTTTCACAGTGCTTACTGGCTGTACCACAAATTGAAGCTTTTAATACAAAAAAAATGGATTATTTTGCAATGATTTTATGTATATATCTTGTGTCATTGGTAAGTTTTCTACACTCCTCCAGGTAAGGGGCATTTATTTATCATTCTTTATATGTGTCAGCATGTACCACTTAGATTTATACATGGGTTCATCGGAATGAGCATGTAACTTAGCATACAAATTAGGACAATTTGGGAAGTCCAAAAATATGATTGATATGTATGCAATAAGTATAAATGGTGACTGTCCTTAGACAATTAGAATGTCTGGTCACCATAAGAGTAGTAGTTGACTTACTGGAGTTAAATGAGAACCATTCCATTGATGATTGTACAATTTTCCAATTGTGGGATATTAGTTAAAATTTACCCACCACACTGAGTGAGATTATTTCTAAAACAGTAAGCAGTGAAAAATCATGTAAATCATGGAACTCTATTTACTGAATTTTTATATGTAGGTATCATTTGTTTAAAAGTTATGAATATTTCTATAAAGTATTCATTCGCTGCCTTACTTTTTAAAGCTGTAAGGCTAAAGTTAAATGTAAAATGTTTGTGGGTCTGGTTTTCATCATTCCAATACTGAAAATATTGTTTCAGTATTGTGATTGAAAAATCTTGGCATTGTCTCTAATGCCTTCCTGACATGAGGGGAACGTATGAAATCTGATGGCTTTCTATGTAGGGTCGGTGAGGGGGAGGATGCTGTTAGAACTTAGGGATAAAAAGGCCCAAATTTGAAGTTTAGAAATAGATTTAAATTTAAACACCCTCTCCTGAAAGTGTGAAGGTATGGAGACACATGTCATGATTTTTAATTTCTTTGGGAAAAAATTATGGAGGAATTAGTGAAGGAAACAAAGTTTATGATAACTTCACATACAACTAATGAGTAAGACTTTATAGCATTTGCTGCCATCATGCGAGCTGTCTCTGAAGAGAGAGATACCATTGAACATATTAACTTAATGAAATCCATCTTTACATTGATTTCTGTTAAGAATTAATCAAATAAGTTTCTCTGGACCCAATGTTCATAAGACCAAAATGATATATATATATATATTTATGTTCAAATATTTACCAAAGGTTCGGAAATCCCAGATAGAATAGTGTATAGATTGGATTTATTAATATTGCTAAGTCAGAGGTAAAACACCTGCAGCAGAACAAATTTTAAGCACTTGAACAATGGTACTCACACTATCTGCTGCAGATAGAAATTTGCTACCTTGACAGTAACAAAGAACTAATAGGCCATACAGAGACTTCATGCTGGCAAGTAAATGCAGCAAGAGAAGGATTTCTGAGACAAATTGCTTTTTGGTGTTGAATATTGCATTCTATACTAGGGTATATAGCACTTCAATTATAGACAGATGTTTGTATCAAAGCAGATTCATAGTCTCTACCACAAAAACTATTCTATGAGAAAATTAAATAATCGTACTTTTCCATCCTCAAAGTTCCAAACTAATGAAGTATAGCAGCAAAAGAAATTAAAGAAAAAGGATTACAAGGGAGACAAAATAGCATTCTGCCCTTAGGAAAAAATGCTGAGAAAAAGACATTCTGTTGACAGATTCTCACCTACCCACATGGACCTCTAAGACAAGCCCCAAGACTGTATTATTTTAAGAAATTAATTTTTCAAAATCTATTTAAAAGACTTTCTTCTCACATCTTGTTATCATTAGAATATTTCTGTCCCTGGATGGAGAGTAGAGCGATATTCAAATGGTATGTGTTCTGTATTAAAATAGTAAAGGGAAAATAATAAAACTCTGTCTTTATACATAGTTATTTGCAAGCTTATGAGGTCATGTGAGCATTCTACCTTGCCATATTTCTCAGGAAAACAATATTTATTTTCATATCAAAAGGCGGCATGTTTCTGGAACCTCAAGACATGGAGGTTTCTAGAAAGGCACATGGCCCATCTTCTACTCCCATCTCATGTCACCCACATACTTTCTTTAACTTTGATTCATTAGTAAATAAAGGTGATAGTTGGAAGAACAACAATTTTAAAAATATATACTGAAATGTTATATAGAGAAATCATTATTTTTTTTTTTGAGACAGGGTCTCACTTTGTTGTCCTTGGTAGAGTGCCATGGTATCATAGCCCAAAGCAACCTCAAACTACTGGGTTGAAGCAATCCTCTTGCTTCAGCCTCCTGAGTAACTGGGACTATAGGTGCCAGCCACAATGACCAGCTAGTTTTTAGAGACAGGGTCTCAGCCTCCCAGAGTGCTAGGATTACAGGCATGAGCCACCAGACCCAGCCAGAAGTCATTATCTTTACCAATTGGTAGAAAAAAAGTGTCACTTTTTTACTGCATTTTGTGTATCAATCAATATGTATTTATGTTGATATATTTCTCGCTGATATATTTTGTCTCAATTGTCTGAAAATAATGTCATAAATGAAATGCAATTTGTGTACATTCTCTTACAATTTTTTTTTTTTTTCCGAGGCTGGATTTGAACCTGCCACCTCTGGCATATAGAGCTAAGGCCCTACTCCTTTGAGCCACAGGCGCTGCCCTCATTCTCTTACAATTTTGACCTAATTATTAGAACATGTATTTATATACAACCTGGAGTAAAACTTGTAAACCCCATGTCCTTTCTAGCAGAAGACCCCCAAAGCATTTCCTATACCAATTTACCATCTAGAATGTTAACAAGAATAGTGTAAGGTCTTTCTTGAAAATGATTATTTTTCACTTAAATAACTTATCATGGATTCATCTGTCCCAAACTCATCTTTTCTAGATTTTTACATGAGTTTTCCAGCCTACATTGATTTACCACATAAAGCAGTGCTTTATTTAATATGGGGCTGAAAGTATGGTATTCAATTTTCTAGAGCTTTCTTCCGGTTCTGGTTCCAAAAATTTATGACCAACTTCATAGATAACTTACATAAATTTAACCAGCAAGAATTATTTACTGAACTTCTACTTCATGAAAGGCACTGGGCTAGCTCCTGCAGTAAGTACTAAGATGTATGAGATGATAGCCTCTCTGCTTTCAAAGAGTTTACCAATAAGCTAATAAGTTAACAAGATAAATGAATTTTTAAAAAGAGGAATTGATCATTGTCAAAATATTGTATGTGGTAAAAAAGAGAGATTAGCAGGGACTTCAGTATCTGATTGAAGGTCTTATGAAGGAGAGAAGGTCCAGGAATGTAGCTTGAATGTAGCTCTAACTTGCTAAGAAGGAATGGGAAAGGGAATTCTGTCAGTGCTAGGTCTAAGCTTCCTATTTATATCCAGGGAATGAAGAGACGGGGGAAGGCTAGTTAGTGAAGAAGCTATTAATAGTAGGAATTTGGGGCAAATACATGGGAGCCAACATCTGCAAGATAATTATAATCTCATTTTCATCACATCAAATAGAGAAAGCCACTTATCTCTCTGTTCTACTGACACTTAATGAGCAATTTGCCAGAAAATGTAAATGGGTTTATCGTGTCATGTAATCACCATGACAATCTTAGATCATTTTCGTAGTGTCAATCTTATTTTATGGACTGGGACATTGAGTGTACGGGGGGCTAATGTAAATAGCTCAGAGCTTCACAGTTAGTAACAATGGTAATAATGGAATAGTGATGATTATCTTTTACTGACTATCTGTTATTAACCTGGTATGGGCGTAGTCACCTTTTTCTAGTGACAGCAGTCACGGAGCTGCATGGTTTCTCTCTCCACGCCCTCCTTTTTCTTAAGCAGGGTCACAGGACCCAGGAAATATGTACCCATCTGCATGCAGAAGTAGTCCACAGTGTGACTCTCCCAGCTTTCAGAGGGATTTACTTTTGCACTGCTCGATGCCCAATTGGTCAAGAGGAAGCCCAATGGGTCACTTGCCAGTGCTGTAGACATCAGAGCTGGGGTTGGGACCCTGTGCTCTGTGCACATTGGAAGAGGGGTGAGTGGGAGATCAGAAACATCTCAGAAACCGTGCTCCATTTACTCAGTATGGCGACTGCACGCAGGACTCAACATCAGGGGAGGGAAACGTGAATTAAGAATCAGACATGTCTGGGTTCAGAAGCCCATTTTCACTGGCTAGCTATGGGACTTCGGTATATTCATTCAAGCCCTTGTGGCCTCTGTTTGCTCATACTGAACAGGATCGATAAATAACTACTTCAAGGCCGGGCAAGATGGCTCATGTCTGTAATCCCAGCATTCTGGAAGGCCAAGGCGAGTAGATTGCTTGAACTCAGGAGTTCAAGACCAGCCTGAGCCAGCGTGAGACCCTGACTCTCCTAAAACAAGTTAGAAAACTTAGCTGGGCATTGTGATGGGTGCCTGTAGTTCCAGCTGCACAGGAGGCTGAGGCATGAGGATTGCTCTAGCCGAACAATTTGAGTTTGCTATGAACTATGATGCCACAGCACTCTACCCAGAGTGAGACTCAGTCTCAAAAATAAATAAATAAAATAATTACTTCATTGATTATTGTGAGAATTAGAATAAAGAACTTGCAACGCATCCAGTCCAGTGCCTGACATTAGTTGCCATTCAATAAATAATAGCTATTGTCATAATTGTCATAACTAAATATCCTCCCACTTGCCAATGACAATTCTTTTTCTCTTTTCCAAATTGAAATTTGTGAAGAACCGGGTTAAAAATTTAACTTAGTTAAAAATTCTACCCTTTTCTACTCTTCTTATAATTTCCCCTTACAAAAGAAAAGTTGCTTTATACCTAATCGTTTACACTGACTTATTTATTAAATTACTACTTTAAATCGTCTAATATTCCCTGATGAGAATTTGTAGATCATTATCCTTGAATTATGTGATAGATGATGACACACCTTTCCTGTGCATCTGGAAAGAACTGACATTCTTCCAAATGTACAACACAGAAAACTATCCATTTGATGTCTCTCTCATTTTTTTTCCTCTTGGCTATGATGGAGAATATGCCACTTCAAGCAGCCACTGGCAAATAATCACCACTTTTTCCATTTTTTGGTTCATTAAGTCAGCAAATATTCATTGACAAAATGTTATGAACCAAGCCCTCTCTAAATTAATAGTATTCCCCTCAAAACGAGCCTTTCTCTATACCCTCTCTCTTTTTTTCTGTAGCCTGTCTGCTGCCTTGCCAAATGATGGCTATTTGGGTGCTCAGTGATCCTCCAATTCTAAGAATAGCCTGGCCTCAAGTGCACAGAACCAGATTAATTATAACCCTGGGTGTGTGAATCATCATCATTGCTTCCCATGGATAAAACTAATTAATTAAATATTAAAACAATACATTGTATGTACACTGTGAGTATTCAGTTTTCAGAGATAATGCTACCATTTTCCCAAGTAGTTGCACAAATTTATACTCCTCCTAGCAACCCATCAGAGATGCAGTTAGTTCACATTCCCATTCACGCTTGCTTCTTTCAAATTTTGTAAATGTTGTCAACGCAACGGGTATAAAATGGTTCATTTCTTTCTTGCCTGCCCTCCGTGGATGAGGGAGTTTCATCCCCAAAGTTGAGATTTAGAACTTTTCCCAAACACTTGAAAGAAAATGGAATTGAAAACCAGAAATTTCTCAGCCAAATGAGAACCACAGGTAATATTCTAGGGCTAACAATTTTTAAGAAATGAGGAGGAAGAAAACAATTCAAAAATAAGCAATAGCCAATTTAAGTGTAGGACCCCAAAAAGTGTGCTGCAGGAATTAAAGTCCACAGGCTTTTCTGTGACTCATAAAAGGACACATTTTCCTGCCATAAGTTTGGGCAGAATAGCAATTGAAGGGAAAATATGAATTAATACTTTTCCCTGTTTTTCCAGTGAAGGATCCCTATTTCCAAACTGTTGGTAACCAGTTAGAATATAGACACTTTCTAGAATGTGCAGGTCATGCACATAAATACCAGAAAAGGAAAATAACATGTGACTGTTTCTTAGTTGTGTAGTTGTGTGTCTTAAAAAGTTTACATTTCCAGGAGGTGCCTGTGGCTCAAGGAGTAGGGTGCCGGCCCCATATGCTGGAGTGGTGGGTTCAAGCCCAGCCCCAGACAAAAATGCAAAAAAAAAAAAAGATTACATTTCCTTTAGAAGGGCATTCATTTATGAAGTTGCAGTCATATCTAATTCATCATTCAGAAAAATATATGTTCATTATTCCACAGTATTAAAAAAGTTACAGTTCCCCAAATATTTCTTTTATATGTAAGTGTGGTTACAGTGGCCTTAACCTTAAATGATAACATCACTTTCAATATGCATTCACACTAAAATGTAATGTTGTATTAGAAACAATTCACTTACAAAGAAATTCAGCCAAGGGTTTTACTTTATTAATGGCTGTCATTCCAATTCTACTGTTGGTGACGTGCCACTATTCTAGTTATATTTAATTGAGTCCCAATAAACTATCCTAATACTAATTGCAACAAATATCATTCAGTGTTGGGAGGACTGAAATTTAAGAGGAATATGTTTAAACAACGGTTTCTTGATATAAGGATATCAAAATAAAAGACTTTTGCCTTCCTTGGATATAAAATGAGTAATACTTAAATACCGCTCCTAAAAATGAGAACAAATTCACATTATTAAAATCTTTACATCAAATTTTTGATATATCAAGCATTAGAAAAATATTTTGTTGAAAAGTAACTACTAGCCTCGTAAAATCTTGATATTATAGGTCATGACTAAATGATTCAGATGAGTGAAATAAAATTGTTTTGAGAGTCCAATAGGCATTCAAATTTTATCTTCATTCTTCAATGCTATGAAGGTGTGTGGCTGAACATTGCACTCTTTAAGAAACAGCTTAAGCTTTATTTTAAGATTCCATGCTCTAATGCTTAAGTACTCAATCATGGTCAAAACCATTTTTTTCTCAAGATAACTATATTTGACAGAAAAACAAAATGTCATTCATTTGCTTGCTCTTACTATAGGCTTGAGAAAAAATTAAGTCAACCAGTGAATATGTATGCACTGGATACCCTGTACTGATGTGAGGGCCCTGAGAAGGTATATAAAGAAAAATAGACTCAATGAGAAAGAAGAGATACTGACAGAAATAGGCATATAATTCATCCCAACTGATAAATGTACTTCCTGAAGGCTCTTCCACTGAAATGCAGGCTTCATTGATTTCTCATCTCTCTGTACACATATAATCCTTATTGCTTAGAACATGCTGTTCTACCTTATTTTATTTTATGTTAATTAATCTTGTCTCACCAATAAGATGGTTGAGTGAGAAGTCAGACATCTTGGCCAATACTTATTTGTAACCCCACTAATAGTGCTGATCACATAATACCTGTCCATAATTTTCTTAGTTAATTAAACTGATATTCAAGGATCTATTATCCAGATAGCCTCATCTTTTCATTCTCTATAGAAAAAATGGAAGCAAGGAAAAAAGATGGCACTCAATGTCGTAACATCAACTACTACTTTTGGATTCTTCTATCAGTCAGATGTTTATAGCTAATTGTGTGAAAACTTCTAAATAATTTAGAGCAATAAACAGCATCCTTTCCTTGTGATGGGGTATTTTGTTATGTTAATTGCAGTGTTTTGCTTTTTAAAAACTCGGTTATACCATTTTTAGATCTAATGCAAACTTCATGCATTATCTATTAATGTGAAGAGTCAAAAATAATGATATTGGATTTACATAATTTTCCCAAAAAATAAACTGAGAACTTTATGTTCTCTGGGGCACGATATCATAAAGTATAATGAAGACAGAGTTCCTGGATCTGGATTCTGCCAACTATTACTATCCAAATTGCCACTGACCTTCCCCTGAAGGCTTTAGAGAGCCTTGCTATCCTTTTCTCTTCCTCTAATGCAGTGAACATCCCTTCCCACAGGTATAACATTGCCATAGGGGATCTCAATCAGTGAATTGTGAGAGAGGAGTAAAAGAATTATTCATGTGTGTCAAGATTGTATGCTGACAGCAGTGACACCAAAGATAATTATCTGGGAGCAGGTCATGGATTACAATGTAGGGTACACAGAAACTAGATACAAGTCCCATGAATTCCTTCTGTTTCATTTGCTTTAGTGCCTCCCTTGGGAATCTAACATATAAATCAACCGCTAAAGCGGTGAATACTGGCAAAAGTTGAACTCAATTCAATTTCCCCCAACTCATTGTCTAGATGGCAGAGAGAATATTAAATGGGTTATCAGTTTTTAAAAATTATGACCCGGAAAAACTTTCACCACACCAGAGTCCCAAACACCTGAAAACTACCCAAGCATGGCATGACGCTGTAGCCACCTGGTGGTAGGAGATGTTTGTTACAGGTGTAATAATTGGAGAGCACAATCCCAAAGCATCACAATTACGAACAAAGAGCGATGCCGTCCTGTATTTCTAAGCACTTACAGGAGTTCCCCCTTGGAAGAGCAACTCTACATATGATCAAAACTTGCTAATCAGCACCTTCCTCTCACCTCCTTCTCCATCTTGCTCTATCCTTACCTATCCCACTTTATCTCCTATTACTGGGTATAACCCAATGTCACAGGCCCTGATGGTCCTGTCTTACTCAATGCTTATTGTTGTCCAGGCTTTCAAGAAGCTCTCCCCACTCCAACACATATTTTGAAATACTCTTTCCTCCAAATTCTAAATTGAACCCTGTCTTCAGTGTCAATTTCAGAAGCCACTTCTTACCCTCCATTGCAACACAAGCTAGTCTTACCCTTTCTTCATTGGTTTTTCCTTCACTGTCCTTAGAGCTTTCTTTCCTTGAGTGATCTTTTCAGTGATATGCTCTCAAATAAACATTTTTCCCCCATAGAATCACACTCTTTACAAATATATTTCCTAACTCTGCCTTTACTTGACAAATTTGGAAAAGACCCTAAAATATCAGGTAAATTTAGCGTGCTAAAGATCCTTGGTCATTTTTTTTTCCTTTTAGAATCAGACTTTACTGTTAGCCATTAACATAAAGATCTGTTTGTAAACTGAAATTTTGGCTTACACTTTAAAGGCATGAGGAGTGCCAGAACTCATCAAAATGAATTTTAAATGAAGAGAAGGAGCAAACAATGTAAGGAAGCTAGCTGTACTGCATTTAAATGTTAGCACATCAAGTACCAAAATCAATTTAAAATATAATTTAAAAAAAGTATAATGAAGACAAATTCATTCGCACATCTAGGAGAACATAATGTGTTTTGTTAAAATTAATTGCAGAGATAAGTACATATCCAATTTAAAGGAAGCTTTTTTTTGCAGAAATCTAAAGATATAAAAATAATAATAGTGGAAATGAGTCATTGATTCAACTCTTTCATCCAATATTTACTGAACACATTTATTAAGTACTTCCGCCCTATCGATAAACATTGTTTCAACTTTTAAAAGTCAACTTTCAAACTGGGACACAAATGAATGAGTCAGACTATTTTTAAAGCACTATAAATAATACTAGTTTGTCAAATATGGAAGCACTATGTATTAAAAAATTACCTGTTTAAGTCCTTACAGAGACAAATTATAGATAAATAGCAAAAGGAAGTAGTAGATGGGGTTAAAAAAAAAAAAAACAACTCAGAAACTTTGGAATATGAGTAGTTCAGCCACAAACTCTGTTAACTTCCTGATTGCAGTTACTTTTACCAAAGTCATTTTCTAGTCAAACATTGTTTTCTGAAGCTAAATGTCAAGTTTGTTACACAGAGGCATGCCACTAAATAGCTGAATGTATCAATAGCCATTGTCTTAGTTGGTCTTTTTAAAAACTAAAAAAGCATTCCTCAAGATAAAATTTATGGGGTTTTGACATTTACAAAGTGGCTTGCATATGACAGAAACTTTAAGTGGGTAGTTTCATGTAATCTTTCTGACAAACTTATGTTGACCTTCATGTTATGGTTGAAGTAAGCAAGGTTTAGAGGAACTAAGGAAATGGCATATATAATAATGTTAGTGGTATTAACAAAACAATAGAGCGGTGCCCATAGGTCTGTGGGTAAAATGCCAGCCACACACAACAAGGCTGGTGGGTTTCAACCTGGCCAGGACTGCTAGAATAACAATGACAACTGCAAAAAAAAAAAAAAATAGCCAGGCATTGTGGCCGGCACTTGTAGTCCCAGCTACTTGGGAGGCTGAGGCAAGAGAATCGCTTATAGCCCAAGAGTTTGAGGTTGCTGTGAGCTATAACGCCATGGCACTCTACCAAGGGCAACAATTTGAGACTCTGTCTCAAAAAAAAAAATCTGTTTAGCATCTGCTATGTGTTAGGTACTTAATTTCTAAATTGACACTTTAACAGTCTTTCTTAGCTATCCAGAGAACTTTCTTAGTTATCCATAGAACTCAAGGAACTTTGGATAACTCACTTAAGCCTTCTCGGCTTCGTGCGTTAAGGATGGGTAATAATGACCATTTTCTTTGGAATGGAGTGAAAATTAAAGGAAAATATTTTGTATAGTGCCCACCATGGCGCCTGGCACTGAGGAGATGGTCAAAACATGATATTTTATACATAACAACTCTCCTCATTTGGCAGGAAACTTGGTCACAGGTCCTTCCAATTTTTTTTTTAAACCCTATAAGTTTACCCTATCTAGATTTGTTTCTTTTCCTAACTTTCATTCATAAAATGCTATCTTTTCTCTCCTGATTAGCCAGTATTTAAAAATCACCTAAAAGTTTTTGACCAAAACTTGTAGATAATTGCTTTTGATTTGATCGAAGCCAGATACAAATCTTTCCTGTACATCTGAAAGTAAATTAGCATTCCCCCGATTGTGGGAAAGGGGAAACCCTCCCTTTGCTTTGCCTGCCATTGTTTACCCCAAGTTACTACCAAGCCACATCTCCTGGTAGGGGCATTGCTTATTTGGGAGGAGATGTGTGTAAGTAAATCAGGTTACCACCCTTTCTTCCTTTGTCTGTTAAACGGTGGTAAAAATTCCCCATTTATTAGACCGTTGAGAGAATTAACAATATAATCATGCCTTGTTTTCAGCAAATCTTAATTCACATCCAGCATTCCACTGAAGCACACATCCAAGACAACTGGGCAGAGTCCTTTGGAGGGAAGGGGCAGAGATGAGATGGGAAATGGAAAGAGAATTGGAGGAAGAGAGTTACAAAAGGCATTGGATTGTTTGAATGTTATACTTGATATTCCACCTTTTATAATTTCAAACTCTGGTGTTCTTTGTAATAGTCCATGATTTCGCTTCACTGCCACCTCCAGAGAACTAATAAAATCATCTTCTATAAAACTTATATGTCCATTTTACCTCGCAGCAGTCTGCCTACCATGTAGCTCATCTTCAAAGTTGATCATCCCTGGAGGCATTTGTAGAGACCATTTTTTTTAAATCTTCACCCCTCAGTTCTTAGCTTTCCTTTTTAATCTGCTGTGTGCTTTGTATTATAACAATGAGCAAATGGATTGAAGGATTGCTCTGCCTGGCTAGATGATACATATTCCACATCTCATTAATGGATTTGCATACCCTGATCACTTATATAAATGCTTCTGCAAAGCTTTCATTTGATAACAGTTTGCAGTCACTTTTAGAGAGTCTTAACCTTTCAAACGTCGCTTTCTGCTTTCCTCAATCATTTCTGTTCTTTCTGCCTCCCAGTAGACCAGTCCTCTCTTGAAATTCCAAAATGTGCAACTTAATAGCACGTCCCATTGTCCATTCTGCATGCATGCTTATTTGACATCCCTATTCATTAAGTTTTAAAACTATTTAAGTATACATTTAAGCAATCACCATTTCCTCAAACCTTCTCAACCCAGAAGAGCTTGTTTGTTTCATGCCACACTTTGATGCTTTCAGTTCAGAGAACACACTAATGTTGCTTGCTTTTATCTGTCTTCACTTTCTCCCACTTGTCTTTCCAGAAAGGCTTTACTTCTGCAAGTCCCTGCTCAAATGTGATCTTTTCTACAGAGACTATCCTTACCCGTACCCCCACTACAGCCTGTAGCAAAGTTACTCACTGGAACTTTATGCTCTAGCAGTGTGGTTGACCAACTGCAGACTGTTGGAGGTTTTTGTTTTTGTTTTTGTATGTGTGTGTGTTGTGTAGTTTTTTTTTTTTAAGACAGTTGTACTCTGTTGTCCCAGGTAGAGTGCCATGGCATCAGCCTAGCACACAGTAACCTCAAACTTTTGTGCTCAAGTGAACCTCAGCCTCCTGAGTAGCTGGGACTACAGGCACCTACCATGACACTAGAGTTTTCTGGGTTTGGTGGAGATTAGGTCTCACTCTTTTATTTATTTATTTGTTTGTGTATTTATTTATTTAGGTTTGGGCTTACTTTTTAAATTTCAAATTAGTATGAGGGAACACATTTTAAGTTACCTTGTTCCCATTTCCAGGGTAAAATTCAAGTTATAGGAGAGCCCCTCACGCAGGGGGGCATGCTGAATACCCTCAAACTGTGAACATTAGGTGAGATCCCACCAAATGCCCTCCTTCCTCCCACCAATCACCTTCTCCCTTCTCCTCTCCTCTCTGTCCTCACCCCTCCCACTTGCTTGACTATATTTATGTTTTATCATTCATATGAGTTTGTAAGCTTTTATATATTGGTTTCATATTAGTACTGAGTACATTGGATACTTTTTTTCTCATTCTTGAGATACTTTACTAAGAAGAATGTGTTTTAACCCCATCTACGTAAACATAAAATATGTAAAGTCTCCATCTTTTTATGGCTGAATAGTATTCCATAGTATACATATGCCACAATTTTTTAATCCATTCATGGGTTGATGGGCATTTGGGTTGCTTTCACGACTTGGCAATTATGAATTGCTCAGACTGTTCTTGAACTCCTGAGTTCAAGGGATCCTCCCACCTCAGCCTCTCAGAATGTGAGGATTACAGGTGTAAGCCACCATACCTGGGGTCTCCAGACTGTTTTTGTGTAGCTCACCAACTCAGACTGTGTTTACATTTTGATACAGTTGCAAAAAAAAAAAGACAAACGACACATTGTGATATGTAAAAATTGTAGGAAATTCAAATATCAGTGTTCATAAAGTTTTATAGGAACCAGGCTCCACTTGTTGATTTATATGTTGTCTGGGGGCTGATCTACAGCTACAATGGCAGAGCTGAGTAGTTGCAACAAAGTCCATATGGTCCACAACATTAAAAATATTTATCATCTGGCTTTTTACAGAAAAAGTTTATGGACCCTAGTGTCAGCAAATGGAGTTGGTAGTTCCATTACCTTGCTACTCTGAATGCGGTCCTTGGACACCTGGGAGCTTGTTAGGAACACAAAATCTCAGAGCCCTCGCCAAACCTACTGAATCAGAACTTGTAGCTTAATAGGATCTCCAGATGATTCTGTCCACAATAAGGCGTAGTGCACACTAGTCTTACATTTATCATGCTGTCTGTCTTAAAATTGTTTGTCAATCTTTTAACAGGTGAAAATTGGAAACATGTCTTGTCTACTAAAATATGTGAGTTATGGCAGATATATGAAATTTAAGACAAACTTTGGTATTTGCAAAATAGCTAACTACAATTCAGTGGAATAATAATAAAATAGAATATAAAATTAAAGCAGAAATAAGAAAGCATAGTTAGACAGGAGGAAATATGAATTAAGAATTATATCACTTCCCAATGTCTACATTTAGCAACACCATATTTCAATTATGTTCAATATATACACCATATATTCATATATTCTATTATATATTCATTCTGTATTACATACATATGTATAGATGTTTTATTTTAGAGTATAAAATGTAAGCCCCATTAGCAATAATCCTTATTGCTTTCTAAGTTTTACTATAACTCATTTGCAACAAATATTAATTTGCTTATTTAATAAAAAATCGTGGTGATATGATTTGGTTATCTGACGTCTTAAAAGGTGAGCGTTAAGCTCTTGGTGCATGAAATCAGGCAAGAAAGACCTATTTAAAATCCCCAGAGGACTGCTCAAACAATTCAAATGTAGTATTAGGCATTTATTAGTGTCAGTTGCTAGTATAGCTAATATAACATTTAAATTCATGGCAACAGTCTTACTGCTGTCACAGTAACTCCCATCTGCAGCTCTTGTTGATGTCTTAGTCACTGAGGCATCTAAAACTTTCTACCAGGTTGCAATATTTGCAGGTTCCACTGGGGGGAAAGTAGAAAAATATCCTCTACAATTGAACAGCCACAGACTAACCATCCCCAAAAGTTATACAAATGACTTTTTAATAGATAATGCCTATTTGTTCATTCATTCTTTTGGTGAAAGAATATTTGTTGAATTATTGTTATATACTGGGCGCTGTGCTGGATGCTAAGAATATTGAGTGAAAGCAACTACTGTCTCTGACCTCATGGAGTTCACATGTAGTGGAGGAGATAGCAATCCTCAAGTCACACAAAAATAAATGTATAATTGTCATAGCATACCATAATGCTATGATGGAAAGTTGCACAGTGTTTTATGTATAAGGATTTACAATTGATTGCTCACCTAGTCTTAGGGGGTAAGGTGGACAGGAAGGTGTCCCTGTTTCCAGAAGAAATGACATTTAACTTGCTCTTTGAAGTCTTAATAAGTGTTAAGTGGTGATGTGATTATTAGAAGAAATAAGGTAGTACTGATAAGAGAAGGCGCAATTCCTAGCTAGGTCCTGTGATCAGAGAATGCACATGTTTAAGTAACTGAAAGTAGGTGCCTTAGGCCTGTAATTCTAGCACTTTGGAAGGCTGAGGCAGGAGATTTGCTTGAGGCCAGGAGTTCAAGACCACCCTGGGCAACACAGTGAGACCCTCTCTCTACAAAACATAGAAAAAATTAGCCAGGCATGGTGGCACATGCCTGTAGTCCCAACTACTCAGGAGGCTAAGGAGGGAGGATCACTTGAGCACAGAAGTTTGAGGCTGAAGTGAGCTATGCCTGGGATACTGCAGTCCATCCTGATGACAGAGTGAGATCCTGTCTTGAAAAAAAAAAAAAAGAATAAAAAAGGAGCTGAAAGTAGACCAGTATAGCTGAAGTATTCATGGGAGGGGGTGATAGGAAATATGGTACAGAAAAGGCAGATGGAGCCCGATAAGTATGTTCTTAACAAACCATGATAAAAACCTTAGTGTTCAGCCTAGGAACAATAAGAATGGCAAAAATGGATTTGAGAGTATAAATGTGTAATTGGGGGCATTAATTAGAGAGCTTTTCTGCTGCTTAGATAACAGATGATGGAAAACCAAACTGGCATAATGATCGCAGAATGGAGTGAAGATATTCAGCAGCTAACATTGACTGGAGTTAGTGATAACTTTGTTATGGGGGATACTTTTAACAGACATACCACAAGTACATGATTTGGTTTCCACATTTTCCTAGTATCTTTATTATTTGTTGAATTATAGTTTATTAGTGTCGCTAAAGGTTTATTTTAGGAGAACTAAATGGACAGCTGCATCTAGATCTATACCGTGGAAAGATTACAGAAAGCGATTGTTAGGAATCTTGCACACACAATGCATTACTCATCTGGGCCAAATGTTTTCATTTGGTGGGTGAAAATTATTTTTCAATAAGAATAAAAATGGGATTGAAACATGATATAATGTGCAAATATTCACCTCACACAGCACATAAAAGCTTCCATGCTATTAAAATATCGGTTTTTATTGAAAGATATGTGTTATTTTTAAATTAAAGTCCTAGGGACTGAAAAATAAAATATTTTCAAAAAATGAAATAAAAATAAACTTCTGTGTCATAAATTTTTTGATCATCACATCCTTTTATATTACTTGCACCAACTGAGTTAGTGCAGTTACTTAAGTTATCATTTATATTTAAGGAGATCTGAATATTTTCAAAATGTATACAATTTAAAAGTTCAAGCAAATTTTTGAAAGGTGTATGTTCAAAAAGAGGAAACACAGATGTAAAATTATTTTACTATTATTATCTAGTATGGACGGACATGTGACTTTGGAATTACTTCAATACTGTTTGGCTACTTTTCTTTCCAAAATAAAGTACCTTTCCCTTATTTTCCTAAGGATAAAATATCTTAGAATTTATGGATGATGAACTATGTTGTTAGTCTTTTTGAATTTTGGGATAGGACACTCAGAATGAAAAATATGTATGGTATATAGTCTTTCAAGTTATTAGCTGGCTTAATTAGATCTTTCAATACAATAATTTTTTCTTTATGTACTTAGTCAATTCCATGTCTTTTGAGTCCAATTTGTTATAATAGAGGATCATGTGAATTTTGGGACTATTAATAAAAGTAGAAAATGTAAAAAAGGTCGAATATCTTACGAAGGCTCCAGTTTTCTTATGTTTTAAATATGTGTGTTTCAAAAAGCATGCTTGCCTAAGTATCTCTCTCTTGTAGAGGTGTAATTATTTCATCATTATAAGTTAAGTAGTTATTTAACTAATTATTGAATATATTATAGAATATTTTATTGTGTGTAAGACATGTTGGTTCCAATAGGTGTTATAAAACGCAATGTACCCTACATGGGACACACCATATTCTTTTATTTAATGTACTCAATTCTGTACTCCTTTCATGAGTTTTTGTTTGTATATTACTTATTTTAACCAAATGAAGAGTTGGTGAGTAATAAAATATATTTAATTATTTTCTTAATTAAATATTTGTAGATGAAACAAATACTACAATAAACTACAAAGTGAAATGGTCAATTTGTCTATCAATATAGGTAAATTTGATATTTATTATGGTCTTTTTTTTATTTTTTGCAGTTTTTGGCTGGGGCAGGGTTTGAACCCGCCACCTCTGGTATATGGGACCGGTGCCCTATTCCTTTGAGCCACAGGTGCCGCCCTCTATTTGTTTTTTTGAAAGTAATTTGGTAACCTAGAGAGTAAAGAAGTCTGCAATAGACACCCTCATATCGAAACAAAAAGTCTCCTAAATGAACTTGTATCTATTTGCAGCAACACAAGGCCACATAATCAAATGACAAAAATTCTGTAAGTGTTAATATACTTATGAAGACA
>CAUYQV010069493.1:0-12500 GCA_963574575.1 Galagoides demidoff
TCACTTCCTTCTCC
This sequence comes from Galagoides demidoff, assembly GCA_963574575.1. Classification (NCBI taxonomy): domain Eukaryota; kingdom Metazoa; phylum Chordata; class Mammalia; order Primates; family Galagidae; genus Galagoides; species Galagoides demidoff. The sequence goes on from CAUYQV010069493.1 coordinate 15, forward strand.
CCGTAAATCTTGACAAATGTTCTTCTTAGCAGAGTATCTCAAGAACGGAAGAAAAAGTATCCAATGTACACAGCCCTATTTTGAAACTAACTTATAGCTTTCATAGGAATGTTATAACCTAATTATAACCTTAGAATATGGGGAGGGGGTGGGAAAGGGGAGGGAGAGGGATGGATGTGTGGAGGGAGGGTTATTGGAGGGGTCACTTCTATGGTTTATCCTACAAGGGTGCAAGTGAATCTTTCTAAAAGCAGAGTATGAATGTCTTAACTCAATAACTAAGAAAATGACATGAAGGCTACGTTAACCAGTTTGATGAGAATATTTCAAAATATACGAAAACACCACACTGTACCCTGTGATTGTATTAATGTGCACAGCTGTGATTTAATAAAACATCTTTAAAAAAATATTACAAAACTAACTTTCACTCATTAAGAATAACAGAGTAACTTGATGTTCACACATTTCTAAAATAAATGGCCATCATTTATATATATACTCTACATTGTTTATCATTCAATTAACATCTATGGGTAAAAACTGAAGACTGGATGGTTCCAGTCACTGGACCCAGACGCTAGTGCCTTAAGCAGTTTCAAAAATGAGGTGTCTTGTAACATAGGGTGTATGAGAGCTGCTGTATATCAAATGATTTCACAAGATCTGGGTGCTTCATTTCTAGTCCAGTGGGTTTGGGAGTTTAAGTTACACTCAAATCTTGGATGTATAGAATCTTAAAAACCAAACCAAATCTGAAAGCACAGAGTCTAAAATGGAGTGAAGAGCCGTATGAGGGGATCTTGAAATTGGTGGACTTAGCTGGTAACACTGTACCTATGAAGGAAGCCCGTGGACGGAAACAGCAAACAAAAATCACTTCCTTTTATCTTGTTCCCAAACGAAGAATGAGATAGTCACAGATTTCTGGATAAATATGAAAATGATGCTTTTAAAGTCAGCTATTTAACATTTGAGAAATGAAATTCACAAAATGGCAATGGATTAGCATGCATTTCTGTCTGGGCAACACTTTTCTCACCTCTCTAGGACCAGCACTGTTTTATCAAAAAATGCTGCAAGCCATGTGCATCATTTTAAATGTTCTGGTAGCAATAATAACAAAAGGAAAAATAAACAGGTGGAAATAATTTAAATAATACTTTGTTTTACCCAATATATCAAAATATTATTTCAACATGTAATATAAAATATCATTCATGAGATATTTTACATAAAACTTTTGAAATTGGTGCATATTTTATACATTTCAAGTGGTCAGTAGCCACATGTGGCCAGTGGCTATCCTATTGGAACTCACTGCATTAGATAATCCTATGACCACCAGGGAGGCATGAGAAACAAAACCCGCTTTCAGACAGACACGGCCAGAGCTCTCTTCTTCAGCCAGCACAAAGCTGCTTCACAAACTGTGAGTTCAGTGCTGTCAGCAAATTTACTGAATGGAGATTCTTAATATCACTGATTTAAACATGTGGCATGTGTGGAGACCCTGATTATTTCTACCCGCAAAATAGGAATAATGCTTAGCTGTTAATGACAGCTGAGTGTCAAACAGCAAACACTCAGCATGACACCTTAAGCTGATTGCATGTCCTTTGCTTTTTTTTTTTTTTTAAAGGAAATTGAAATCTTTAAAAGCCTTCTTGAAATTGGATTCTTTTTATCTTTAGATTTGATAAATAGCATATGTGTTGGGAGGTGGGGACCGGGGTGGAAAGATTTCATGTTTTCACAGCTGACATGTCGCCTGGGAAAAAGTTCCAGGAAAAAAGTAGTTTTGGTAGAGGAGAAGAAAAGAATTTTACTGCAAGACCAACTTGACTAACTTGCCATCACTTCTTGCAGCCTGGAAACTCTAGCCAAAGTGGCAAATATTACCTCAGCTGAGAAACTGGTGAATGGGAAGATGACACTGACAGAAGTAATTAAAATCTGCTCTGAAAAACATAAAATAAAAATATAGATTAGCCAGTGTGTTCAAGGGATACTTTCTTTTCTCTGGGATAGAAGTGGAGGCTACTGTCTCAAGTCATCGGGCAGTTGGGCCTTGAAATGTCCTAGGATTTGGAAGGTCTGACTCTTAGAATTGCTCCCATCAATGCATTCACAGCAGAACTAGTAATTTTCCAGGGCTTCTGTGGATTTTAGAAGGATCAGTCAGTGTGTCTTTCTCTTCCACCACAAAAAGCACAAAAGGTACAGGCCATTTAGGCCAGCTAACTTGTCTGGTTGGACCATACTGATTGATAATCTCATAAAACATCCCCAAAGGAAGTCAAGCGCATGGGTGTGTCTATACAACCTGAGCCAATATGGCCAGGCCGAAAATGTTTTGCCACCTGAATGAGTCACTGCATTGCCAAATTGGCTCCAGAAGGCACAACCAGGACCAGTGGGCAAAAGCTTCTGGAAGCAATTTTCAACTCATTATTTGGAAAAAGCTCCTATATATCAAGAGTCCAACAACGGTATGGGCTCTGGGAGAAGAGAGCTTCAAATCAGTGGGTCTGTTCAAGCATGGATTGGGACATTTCTCAGGCAGGCTATATTGGGAAATTCTACATTCTATAAGGTCCTTTTATTCAGTTAACTGAGAATCTCTATATGTCCAACAATGGGGTCACAGGTTTCACAGAACTTTAAGGTTCATGATTCTACCTACTGTTGGTGTCTAAAGTCACAGGGTTAAATCTCAAAAGCTTGAGCCCCACAGTTATAAATGGCACCTTGGTCCAACAAGACAATGAAATTGATCAAAATTCTGCAACTGATACAAGTCTCAGGTGATGAGACCTTCCTACCTGGAATCTCTCTTTCCTTCCCCTGGGTTTCCTTTCAGGTGACAATCTGGGCTCTGCTTCCAGGGGCCCCTTCCTTCAAAACCCAAACTGAGTTGATCTCTCTCTTCTTGGAAATTCTATTACACATACAGTTAACACTGCCAAGCTCCAATCATTTCATGCATTTTTGAATTCTCAATAATATTATAAAATTCTTTAAGTTCATGGGCAAACATAATCTGCATTCTCTATATCTAGAACTATGACTGTTCCAGGTTTGTTGCATGACAGGGGAAAAAATATTTACTGAAGAGGTTGAAAATTGAAGAGTATTAAGGGTATTAACAAATCAGTGTATTAAAAATAAATGATCCCGACAAGAAAAAAATGATAAAACTATTCTCTGGTACTTAGAAAACTTAGAGTACATTTGGGGTAGGAGAGGGAACGATGCAGAAATCTGAGGTCCGTGCTACAGGAATTCAAATATTTATTGAATTATTAAATTAATATTTGAAATTTGATACATGTATAAGTCAATTTACATTAGGAACTTTGCCCCTAACTAATTTGTAGTTGCATATTTATACTCAATACAAAAGGCTTTACTGGCTAATTCAATTTTTAGAAAAATTCCTAATGTGTTCCATTTCTCTACCAGAGTTTTTCTTATTGTTCTTTCCCGATTAGGTGTATAATTGACTCAAAGCTCTCTTCGCATTGTCCAAACGTTTCTCTACAGTACTCCAGCATCCCTCAATAACATGGGCCAATCAAGCAACTTTGCAAAGGCCAACCAAAACTTTCCCTCAGGGAAAGGCTTATCCCACTTCCTGTCTCAAATGAGAGTCACCGTCAGCTGGTATATTTCAATTTCCTTTCTACAAATCCATTCAACGGTGTAGTTTCTATTAAAAGAGAAAATGCATCAAAATGTTTCATTTTGTATGTGTGGAAAGATACTGAGTCAACTGCACCTGAATTTTAGCTCTTAGAGAAACTTCATATGATTTATGTAGAGGTATTTTAAAGAACTAAAGATTTTTTAAAACATTTTTATTAATTGAAAATATAGTGATTGGAGTCAAGTTATTTGTGCTGATAAAAGAAAGAGATAAAAAAAATGAAGTCAACTAAAACTTCGAAACTTAAACATGATCAGTAATTCTTTTCGTCTTTCCCAAGAAGAATGGCTCAGAGCAAATTTCAAGCAAAATGGTAAGTAGAAATAAGGCAATCATTTTCCTTCTTTCCTGTCTTATGGAGGCATTCACAACAATTATATAGAACAAACTTGGAAAGAGAAAACAGATGAGCAGGTCATGAATAATTGCACTATGCAGTCAGGTATCAAATAACTGATGGGTATCTGTAACAGCCTTCCTATCACAGCTGAGAGATGAAAGACTGACCGCACTCATGGCCAACCCCACCTGTGAAAATGCAAACCTCAAGGAGGAAGAAATGTCAACAGTAGATCCAGTTGTGCCAGCTTGGCTTGTTGAGGTTATGCTTATTTAATATTCACATTACAAGGTTTGGAGTATCACTGTGCCTATAATAAGAATGCTTCTTCCATGTCCAGGGTGCTCCACCTCGGATCTCTCCAAGACCTCCAGGAAGGTTTAAACAGCCCAGTGGTCCATGCACTGATTACTATCTTTGCATGAGAAGAAAAAGTTAAATATTTGTTCATTTACTCCCAAGGAATCCACTCCCATTTAGTTCCTAGTTCTTGTCACATTCAACATATTACTTGTCCCAGCAAGACAACCTGCAGTGACTTAATAGGCCCTACCTTTGACACCAGATAAGTCACTGAAGGACTCATTATCATCACTGGCCTCAGGCCCCAGACATGAGTGGTTGGCATTCTCTGTCTCCTAGACTTAGGCTTTTTTATCACTGGCACACACAACCTTAGGTTTAAAGTCTTTTGTTAAAGCCCTTTAGTTACACCCTCTTTCTGTTTACACACATGCACGCACATGCACACACACACACACAGAGCATGGCCCTTTTTGCTGAGGTATCATCATCGTCCTCATATTTATTGAAGGATTGCTGTGCTAAAGTTTTCATTATCAATAATTTGTTTAATCCTCACAAGTCTTTGAGGTGGATTCTACCACTAACTTAATTTTTTTTTTTTTTTTTGAGACCAAGTCTCATTCTGTTGCCCAGGATAGAAGGCTGTAGCATCAGACTTGCTCACAGAAACCTCAAACTTCTGGGTTCAGGCAATTCTCCTGCTTCAGCCTGTGGAGTAGCTGAGACTTTAGGTGCCTGTCACAAGGTCTAGCTAATTAATTTTTTTTCTATTTTTAGTAGAGATGGGTTTCCTTCTTGCTCAGGCTGGTCTTGATCTAATGAACTGAAGTAATCCTCCCACCTCAACCTCCCAGAGTGCTAGGATTACAGGTGTGAGCCACAGTGCTTGCCCACTAACCTCATTTTTTTAGGAGACAAACTTTCCCAGTGTCACACAGCTTGAGAATGCTGAACTGGAATCCAAACCAAGCAGTGTGATTCTAGAAACCATACTCTGTTCTGTGCCCAGGACTATCCACCATTCCCACCCGGGTTTCCACATCCCAATCAGAGAGAGGAAGAAGTTGCCACATCGGGAAGACCCGATGACTTGCCCAAGGTCAAGGAGATAGGGTGAAAACTTAGTTCATATGTCACTCAAATCACTTCTGTAATGGGCAACAAGTGGTGACTTGGTTTGAGTTTTTGGCAGAGGTCTGGCAGGGAATACTCAGAGGACTCCTTCTCTCTAGAATCTCTCTGGATGAGCTCTGCTGAACTAAACCACAGAGAACTCTTCCTCATCCATTCTCCAGCCCTTTCTTCTTTACTAAGTCTTAAATTCCCTTTATAAAGGGGACAGCTCTGGCTTCATTTTGCTGGCTAAGAGCCTATTCTTATTTTAGCCTGATGTCCCAATGTCTTCTGTGTCTTGTATTTATCTTTTAGATACAAGGATTGCTGAAACCATTCTAGATGAACTTCTGAGAGTCTGGAGAAGCATGTCTGGAGACTATATCAGATATAACAGCAAGTGATTTCTATAATATCTACTGGATCTGAGAGTGTATTTTTGGGCTGAAGCGTATGTATTTTCCATGCCATCTTGCAATTAAAGTGGAAAGTAATTATCCAAATGTGGCTGAACTAAAAATTATTGTAACATTTCCCTATAAGACAAAGAGGGTACCAGAACTACCCTGATTCCATTTATTTTTAACACTCCATCAAAGAAGACAGGATTTGCCATTTTGTAAGATACCATCTGATTCATCTTGAACCCCAGTGAATACAAAGCTTAATTCTATGTGACATTTCTGGTGGTGCCTTATATTTTTGCAAAAATAAAATCTCTTTGATTAAAATTTCACACCTAGCTGAGGACCATGAAACTCTGATTACCTGGTCCAGTCCTAGGCCAGCATTGCCAAAAGGTTTACAAACCTCAGTTCAACTTGAGGGGATCTTGGCCTAGGCTTCAAGTTAGTGGAATCATTCAAAGCCCAAGACATTTGCCAGGTGGCCTATTCCCTGCCCTGTGTCAGCAGCTCTAAATTAGGCACATGCTCTTTAAACCAGCCATGAAAATGACTGGCCGATATAGCCAGAGCCCAAAGGAAATATGAGCGGGCTGGCTGTGGCTGAGGCTAAGGGCATAAAAGAAGTTCAGCACTCCTCTCATCTGGCATTCTCCATGGGTCTGAGGGGAGAAGGCAAAGTTTATTCTCTGAAAGCAGATGCTAAAATTCCAGTGACATTGAAAGAAATAGAAAGAATTGCAAATGCCTATATTTGCAAACATTGGTATTATGAAATAGAGGCAGGGACAATCTTCAGGCTAATGATATTATAAAACTGCTTGTAAAGCCTGGGGCTTAAACATCTCTAGTGTCATAACTAGCAACTGTTTTAAAAAGGACATTAGGTTCCCATTTGCATCTCCGAGATAAAGATTTTATGCCAAAAGTTCAGCCCTTCGGACAGCATGAAATCATAAGAAATAGTATCTGGGTTATTGCCCCTTTCTTGGTTTTTGACAATGGTTTGGGGCCCAGGCCCCCATGTGACCTCACCCTCCAAAAGTTAAGGATATGTGTCCAAGGTAGGATCCATAAGTTTAAAACTTTCTCAAAGTTGCCGATGTTCTCAATTTGTATAACTGTCTTTGTGTCGACTATGTGTTGTATGAAATAGTATTTTCTCACATTTATTCTTGAACACTTGCTAGCTTCCAGGAGGTTCATTAGCTTTCTAATTACCAAAGTTGGTGAAAGAGTTCTATGATCACCTCTTTTGATTAGATAGATTTTAATCATATCTAAGCTCAGACTCTGGTGACAATCCAGAAGATGAATTGACACGTGTCCAGACAGAAAATGGGAACCCTGTGAGGATGCCCCAGAAACAGCCCAGGAATAAAACATGACGAGGGACTGAACTGAAGGGAGAAATATGAGATTTGGAGTAGAGGAGATGAACGGGAGCCATGTTATAGTCCTAAAATCATCACAGTCTATCTAATAACCTCAAAGTCAAATCCAACTCAGAGATGTTTCAGAACCATCTGAGAGATCTTCAGCAGAAAAATCTGAGTTCTGGGACAAGGAAGCAATGAAAGAAAGTGATGAGTGAAATCTAGGACAGAAAGTCTGCTCGGGAAAAGTCTAGAACTTGGCAGAGTCATTTGAAAAAATGTGATGGAAAAGCACAGCAAATGGAAGAGGTCCTTTTAAAAATATTTGAAAAGTCCAGATCTGAGCAAGGACATGATACAAGAAGAGGCGTATGAAATACAGACAAAAAGACACAAATAGTGTGGAGGACCAAGGGTCAAGGCTGGACCAATTTTGGAGAATAAGCATTAGATGCTACAGCAAGGCGCTGATGGGGTCCTTGAGAATTGGGGCTGCATTAGACCACCTGACAGATGCATGGAGGTGTGACCCACATGAGTCCCAGAAAGGAACAGAAGAAGCAACCAAAAAAAAAAAAAAAGCGACTGATGACTTTAAAATTAGAAAAACTAAATTTGAGCTTATTATGCCCAAGAGGAATATAGCCTGATGCACAATTTATGCAAATTGATAAAGCTGATTACACAAATTAGCCAAGACTTTGGCTTATTTTTTTCCTCTGGTCAATAAGTCCCCCACCCCCCTCCTTTTTTTTTCAAACTCAGTCTATCACTATTGGCACTTACAACAAACTATCTTGTTGGCTGTGATGGCCAATTACTTGAAAACACTGAATGGAAATGGTTCTTTATTTCAGGCTCTAGGTCTGTACTTATAGGATGCTGAAGTAGCAGGACAGATTAGAAGAGCTGGTTGTCCTAGGAGAGTGACATAGTTAACACAGCCCCAAACCATCTCTCAGGAGATTCCATTCAGATAACCCTCATGTAAATCTCATCCAAGTTTGACTTAACAGAATGAACATATTATTCGTGAAATGTTATAAATATGTATGTCAGCCAATCCTCTGAGACACACTGGGAAGAAGACTCTCTGGGCATTTAAATTCAAGAAATCCAAGAAACTGAGTTTTAGTAAAATTAAGTAACCTTCCCAAGATCACAGAGTCAGTAGGGAATAGAGCCAGGACTCAAATCCAAGCCTGTACTCACTCCTCTGTCAAATAAAGTTTATCAGCCAGAAATCAGTTCCATTGACTTGAGAAGTAAAGTCTGCATAGCTGCATTTTGTGGTTCCAGTGCTCACTTTAGTATGTGCAGCTTTAGGGCATCAAAGTCCAGTTCATGCTGGGCAGGAAGGCTCCTTCCAAGGGCTCTGGGAGGGTAGAGAGTGGTCAGGAGCAAGGGAATTGAGACCAGTACTTAACTATCTCCATGGACCTTAGAAAGAGAGTTCACATCTCTAGCCATCCTCAAGTTTCTCCTCCATCCCATGAGGATACTATATTATAGCACCTTTCTTAGGAAGTTTGTGAAGATTAAGTGAAAAAAAAAAATTAAAGTGTATAAAACACAGTGCCCAACCCGGAGAAATCTGCCAATAAATCATTAGCTATTAGGACATTCTTGTTGACTGATAGAACCTGTGTATTTTTTAAACCAAACACTCCTTTAGTGCTAAGTGCTAAGCAGCAGTTGTTACCCACAGGTTAGCCCATCGAGCCCTTACAACCACTCTGTATGAGGCAGGCATTATTAAGCAGGCCCATTTTACAACAGAGGAAACAGGGATTCAGGGAAGGAACGTGCCTGCAGCGACAGAGCTGGTACAGGGTGGACCCTCGCCTGCAGCAGGCTCATGCTCCAGCGGTGCACGGCAGGGCTGTTGAGCTCAGGCACGCTGCTACACGGCAGCCTTTCTGCAAAAACTGCTGCCCCTTCTGCCCTGCTTTGCTTAGTTTCCACATGAATTTATGCAGCTTTTGAAAGCCAACCTGTCCTCCAGTACAGTAGAGCGAAACACAAATATTATGGAAGCCATGTCGTCAACAACCATGATTTTAAAATAACAAACAGAAATACCCAATCCTACAGCCTTAAAGAGAGAAATATTCCCAAATAGAATGTTCTGATCTCCCAATGACTCATTTTATTTGACTTTCTTCTCCTATACTGAGAGCATTTTTGTTGATGAGGGATACTACTTCCCATGAATGAAAAGGGACAAAGTAACAAGGAAAAGAAACCCTGTCCAAAAGAAAGGAAGGAAGGAAGGAAGGAAGGAAAAGAAAGAAGAAACGGTTTGTCTTTTCTTTCCTCTTCAACCTGCCCATGTACCAGTTGTGGGCTTTGATGGCTTAATAAGACCTCCCCACAGCAAAAGGACAGAGGAACCACCTATTGATGTGGTGGGGACCAGCATTGTCACCAAAGTGCAGATTTAATTTCTCTGGTTTGTTGGCATGTGACTGAAGATGAGGTCACAAGAGTAAGGCAGAAAGTCTAGAAAAAAAAGAAAGAAAGAAACACCCTGTGTTTTAGCCAGAGATTAAAATTAAAATGAATTTCTGTCTTCAGGGGGCTGTCCTTCATTAAGCATTCTCAAGTCATGTATTAAAGCATTTTTAAAAGTCCACCTAGTAGGATGGCGCCTGTGGCTCAAAGGAGTAAGGTGCTGGCCCCATATACTGGAGGTGGTGGGTCCAAACCGGGTCCCAGCCAAAGACTGAAGAAGAAAAAAAAAAGTCCACCTAGTAAATAGAGATCACATATTGTTACCCACTGTCACTGTTCTAAGTAGCAGCAATGGGCCCATAGAAACAATGAGCAACAACCAGCGGGTATTTTTAAATCATAGGATGCATGAGGAAATAAAATACTACTGATGTGAAATACAAAGAAGGATCTTTTTAAAAAGATGTTACTATAAGTAAAAAGGAAAAAATGGGAAAAGCAAAAGCCTTGATAAGAATTTATCTCGGTGCAAAGTAAAAGAGCCGAAATAAGGGAACGTAGAAACAAGTTACTCTGGTATAAAATGATAGCTTTGGAGATAAAGAGAGAGATGCAAGAATTGGATGTTAATATTAACAGGGCAATAGCTTTTCCTTCCTTTCAAGTATTGTGTGAGAATAATAAAGAACCAGATGACTGCACTTTGAATAACTTTAAGATTTCAAAGCGTTTACAAGGAGAGCAACAAAAAATCCGAGGAGTCTTCTGTCCTAAATTACTAAGAGGCCAAGTTAACAGGTTGTTTACTTTTATACTTAGTGATATTAATGGATACTTACCTTAAGCATGAGTAAACAGAGGAAAGAAACTAAATTCCAGGTACTACCAAGAGTATTGGCCCTCATAGGTGAAAATCCTTTCACTCACCTTCTTGCTAAAGATTTCCTAGGCTTTTCTTCCCATGAACACAGTAACTTTAAATTTCTCTGAAAGAGTTTGTCCCACCAAAACCTAGAAGAGATTGCAGACAAAAGTAAGCCTGTGAGTCATAACATCTCAAGACTTCCACTGAATTTGCAGACAGGTCCCCACTGAAACAAACTGCCACATGGCATTTGAAGAACCCATTCGTTAATTTTCTCTCTTCGTACTTCCCAGCTGCTCAGTGCCTATACCGTTCTCAATGAAGATGCCCGTGATGCCCATGCCACTAAATCCCTCGAGCTATTTCACTCCTCAGCTTCCTCGCACCCTCAGTGATGGTCAGCAGTGTGGACCATTGCTGGCCTGGCATCCAGGACACCACGCTCTCCTGCTTCTCCTCCCACCTGTTCCGATGCTCATCCTCAGTATGTGCTAGTTCTCTTCTGCCCAAATTTAACTCCAGAGCTTCTCAAGGCTTCATCCTAGAGCTGCTTGCTTTCTTATTATCAGTTCCCTTCCTCTGGATCTACTGATGTCCCTGGCTTCTACTACTCTCCCAGACTACATCCCCAGCACAGATGTCTTCCAGTCTTCCCTGGGATATCTCACAGGTACTAGAACAAATTCATGATCTTTCCTCTCATCCTGAACCTCTTCCCATATTTCTGAATTCAGTTGATGACATCCTCAGCTACGTAGCTGCAGACACCATAAACATGCCTATTTCACATTGCCCATCAATTCCATCTTAAAAATATTACTGAGATCTTTCTTCAACACCCCTGCCACAACTTTAGTCTAAGCTTCTTCCACAGTTCATCACTCCATATCTTCCTGTTGATCCCCTCTCTTTCATTCTCCCCATAGAAGTTGAAGTTATTCTATGAAAATGGACATTTGATCTGGGCACTCTCTTACTTAAAGGTCTTTAATTTTTCTCATTTCTATGAGGATAAAAACTCCAGTCCCTAATAAGACCTAAACACAAATGCCTGAAAAATAGGGGCCGTGACTACCCTATAGTATGACCTCTCCTGCACATTTCATCTGTTTCAACCACACCTGCCTTCTTGTAGCTCCTCCAAAGAGTCATGTTTCTGCTTGCCCCAGGACCTTTGTACATGCCTGCAAATTTTTCCCTACTCACCCTTTAGAGCCAAGTGCCACATTGTATCCTCAATAAAGGATTTTGTGGTCTCACAAACTAGACTAATTCCTTCTTTTAGACAGTTATTTAGCCTCTGAACTTTTCCTTCATAACACTAATCATATACTTACATAGTATGTGTTATAATATATGTATACACACACACACACACACATATACCTTGTATACTTAATGCATTCATTAAATGAAAGCTTATTCTGGTAAACCTTTATTATGACCCAGAGTCTTTGATCAGACCTCTGAGTAGTAAGAGACATTGTAGGGCATCTGTGGTGCCTGCTGTGGTAGATGATTTCATTGACAACCCAATTAATGACTTCCCTATACCACCCCCCTTTCAATATGACTTTGACTCCCCACTTTTTGAACCTGCATTAACCTTGAGATTTGCTTTGACCAAAGAATTAATAGGGGAAGACATGATGGTGTGCAGTTCTAAGCCCAGGCCTCAGGAGCCTTTGCATGTTTTTGCTCATTCTTTTGGATGTCTGCTTCTGCCATGTGAACAATCCTGGGAAATATCCTAAGAGATACCATAATACAGGTCTGAGCCTTTCTACCTAAGAAGACCACAAAGGGGTGAGCCAACCCACCATCTGACCACAGACTCATGAGCAAACCCAGACGTGCTCAGCCAAGTCAGGTCTGCCCAGCTAAACTATAGACTCATGAAAATCAATAGATGGTTGTCA